>CP135540.1:1541175-1554821 GCA_032402905.1 Khaya senegalensis | reverse complement strand
ATTATTTTTATTATTTTACTATTTTAGTTAGTTAACTAACGATTAAATATAACAGTTTTACGAGTATTTTTTATTAATTTTTTTAAAATTTATATTTATATATGATTTTACTAAATTTTAAAGAAAGTATTTAAAAATATTTCTTATTTATTTTTCAAATATTAACAATTTTTTTTTTAACCCAGAGTTTGAACCATTTTAGAGAGGGCATGATATCCACCAAATAGCTACTGTCTGGGTGATACTTACCTAGGCTATAATTAGTTTGAACAATGGACAGAAATACAAAATGAAAAGAGAATGAAATGGAAGGAGAAGAGTATTCCCATGTTTAGTTGATGCATGGATTAAGTGAATGAATACAATCTAAACTTGATACTTTTAAAAATATATTTTATTACTCAAATAAAAAAATATTTTTTTTATTAAAAATATATTAATTTATATATTTGATAATTAAAAAAAATAATTATCTTTAACTTTTAATTTTTATTATAAATTACTTAAATGTCACAAATTTAATAGTTAATTTATCATCAAATATTTAAATTTTTAGTATGTAAATAAATAATCTAAAAATAATAAATTATTTTTATGTTTTGAAAACATCTCTTACTTTTATTTAAAATTCATTAGTTATATCATATATTACTATTTATAAATAAGTTGATTTTGAATACAATCTAAATTTGATACTTAAATAAGTGACTAGCAATCAATTTATTTTTAAAAAAGTTAAATAAATGTATAAAAATACAATTGCATCAATAATTTTTTATTGCTTAATAAAAATTGATCATTATCAAATGAATATGACTAGTTATGTAAATTATATAAATATTAGATTGTTAAATAAAATTATAAATTAATTTACCTATGAAATATGTAAAATAAATTATTTATAATAAGAATTATGAAAAAATAATAACTATAATTTAATAAGATGATTTTAAATTTATAAAAAAGATAAGCACTAATAATTATAAATTAACTTGTAGGTAAAATTTTTATTAAACTAGAATAATATTATATTAGTAATTATGCAATTTATTTTCAAATAATGTTTTAATTCTTTTATTGTCAATTTTAAAAAATATTAGATTTTAGATAGATTATTTTTATATACAAGTATTACTTATTTAAATTAATTCATTTAATTAAAATAAAAAATTACAATAAAATACATAAAAAAATATAAAGTTAAAGTTTAATCATTTAAAATAATAAAATTCCTTATCACAAAAAGTAAATGAGTAATCATAATTCTCCTTTTAAAAAAAATAAAAAAAATCCTTGTTTATTTAATCTTTTGTCCAACAATACAAAAGAAGTTTAGTTGTTTTGTGAATTCATTTTTGTTTACTTCAATATTTTCAATTAAACTTCCTCTTCCTTCTATAAAATTTCACAATACAGTAATTATAAAATCACAATGTAGTAAAACGGTTGAATTGTACCTCTACATATTCTAAATTATCCACACAATTTTAAAAACCATGGTGGGTAACTCTTGAAAGTTGTAGTTTCATCATTTTCTTTGTTTGAAATCTCATTGATATACAATTTATTTTATTTTATTTTATTTATATTTTAATTTATCCAGTTAGACTCAGAGGATTTCAAATCTTCTGTAGTTCGATTTTAACAAAAGTATGTACAACTGTCATGGGTGGATATTATGGGATACGTTTTAGTTTTCCAAGATGTCCTCTTGTTTAGAATAGCATATACGCCCAACGAATTTAATAATTCAAACCAATGGTCAATGATCAGATCAGGACCATAAACATTTCCATTTGTTTCCAAATGGAATCGTTAATGTGGCCAAATCACAATCAAGAGTACATATCTGAGGCAACTGTTGACACACAATAAATAATAAAAAAAAAGATGAATTATTATTAAACTGGCCCAAAAGTAATAAATAATTTTTAAAATTACTACTTTATCTTAAATTCCTTATGTCATCTATCTTTATTAATAAAAAAAAAAATTAATCAGCTTAAGCAATTTTTATTATTAGATCTCTAATTTAGTTAATCTGCACAAAAATAAAATAAATCTGTAAAATTTGTTATTACAAGAAAATAATTTATTCTAAATCTTATAAATGTTATTATATTCTTCAAGAGTTTGATATATATATATATATAATGGTATTATTTTAAATGGTTTAATTCGAGTCCATTTACACTTTAAGATTTACTAAATATTCACTGATATTTGATAATTTTTTCCTTTTTTTTTAGCAACACCAACTTATTTAGGATTTAAAGCAATATTATTGAATGTTAAACGAATGTTAAGAGTAATATTATATTTATTTTTTTCCTAATTTTAGAAATAAAGCAATATATTTTCACTGATAAAGCCCACCCAATTCAGTGACTTTGTTGTAACAAAGCTTATGGGGCCAATTTGTATTGTATTTTATATTTTTGAACATAAAATACAATTTTTTTGTTTTAAATTTGAGCCCCTTCAACTTTTTAATTGTTATATTTTAACCCCTGACCTGGTCAAATCAAACTCTTGTTAATGAAGTTAGACGATGAGAATAAATTTAGAATAAGCGATCACTTGTTGAATTTATTAGTTATCTCGTGATCATCTTAATTAATTAATTAATATTGTATAAAAATAAGCCCCAGATAAGCGAGCAAGCTGTAATAAGGTGTAACGTGTATATCACATGGCACTGAGCTGGTATTTCCATTATTTGATTTTTATTTTTACTTTCTAGATAAATGTATAAATTAGTATTATCTCTTGTTAGTGCTGTTTGAATCGTAAGGACGACCACTTTCAGATCCAGTCAAGATAATCCACGTGTAGGAATCGCATTGGTTCATAGGCGGAAAACTTTTTACTCCACCTAACCACATCCGGAACCCAAAACCGCCCGCCACTCCGACGTTTTAATTTTATAAAGAGAGAAGTAGTTCAGAAATTTTGAGTCTCGGCTGGGGGGCGCGGGCGCAGGTGTAGCTCAGCTTTAGAATCATCAGCCAATTCGGCATCTTCGTTCGCGTCCGACTAAACATTAATTACGAGGTTTCATTGTTATTTCGCTGTCCAGAAATCCTTTAGTTTCTGTTATTGATTATGGATTGCGCTATGACGAACGCCAATTCTCACGGTGGGGTCGCCGGCGACGTCGTTTTGGAATCTTCTATCAATCCTGCCAAGCTCATTATCGATACTGATCCCGGAATCGGTGAGTTTCATCTTGAATGGTTTGCTTCTTTGATATCTTACGTTATAATTATGTCACATTTAAAAGAATAGAACTGAGGATTTGGAGATAGTGACTAAATTGAAAATTCTTATTTTTATGTTTATTTTTGAATTATTCTACGATAATATGAATGGTTAGCTGAGCTTGGTTGTCTAATCTACTTCTTTTTGATAATAATTGTTTGTTAATCTTTCTTGAGCATCAGTCAAAGAAAGGAAATTTAAGCTTCTTAAGATCTAACAGCTATATTTATTCATTTCTAACTTTACTTCCTTGAGAGGGGCTATGTTTGTCTATTTGAGTTTTCAGTGATACATGGCTGTATTGTTTTCTCAAAAGAAATTAATAATAAAAATAATTGCAAGATGATAGCTAAATATAATTTGTATAGCAGTAGTAACACTCTTTTCTAATTTATTTCATTTTTGTAAATTACTTGACAAGTGACATTCTAGTGTCAAGACATTTTCTATGCCAGTGAATATATAAAAATTGGTAAATAAGTTGGCAAGAGGATTGTTTCTAGACTTTGTATTGGAAAGAAAAAGAATATAAATCAATTTATAAATTGCAAAAAGTAAAGATTGAAAGTGTATAAATGTGATGCTTTGGGAATTTATGTACCACTTTGTGTGAACAAAGTGAATTAGTGTGTTTGTTAAGAGTGTTGGAAGTTCAACTAAGTAAATCAATGTGTTTCTTTTATGTGAGTGTCGGAAATTTTGGAACTTTTATTCTTTCAAACAATGAGATTCATGTTTATCTTTTACGAGAAAAGAATTCACAAGAACTTTGTAGTTGCCTCAATGTTTGGTCTAGGTTGTTAAATTTATCAAATTTTTTATTAATTTGCTATGAGTGATGGTGTTATTTTGTGAAAAATGGTTGTCACGGGTGAGATGTGAATGGTTTTCTTTAATAAACAGATGATAGCATGGCAATCCTAATGGCATTTCAAACTCCACGGTTGGAGATCTTAGGGTTGACAACAATCTTTGGTAATGTTACAACTGAAGATGCCACTCGCAATGCATTGAATCTGGTATGTATATGTATCAGCTGACTCTGTGCTCTTGTACTTGGTTTTCTGAACAGAAAAGTGAAATTCTTCTTCTGCCTCTTTTATTGATCATGAATTGAATACACTAATATAGTACAAGGTTATTCCCTATTTTAGGAAACAAATTAATTCCTATTAATCGGTCATTGACTAAATAAATCAGGAAGATTACAATCAGCCTAAATTAGAATCACAATTGTTAATTAGCTATTTACAGCCACGTACGATCTTCTAGAAAATCAAAGAATCCAAGATTCTCCAACATTCTGCCTCAAGCTGGAGGATAAATGTTTTCCATTCCCAACTTGCTAGTAAGATCTTGGAAAGTTGATCTGTCCAATCCTTTTGTGAGCATGTCCACCACATGACCATTTGTAGGAACATAAGGAGTGTAGATCTATCCACTTTCTATCTTTTCCTTGATGAAGTGTCAGTCCACCTCAACATGTTTTGTTCTATCATGTTGAATCGGATTGTGGGCAATGCTTATGACAGACTTGTTGTCGCAATACAGTTTCATAGGTCCACGCCATTTAACTTGCAGATCTTCTAAGATTTTCTTTATCCATAAGAGCTTGCAAATTACTTGAGCCATTGCACAAAACTTAGATTCTATACTTGATCTAGACATTACCGCTTGTTTCTTGCTCTTCCATGTCACTGAGTTTCCTCCAATTAGAGTACATTAACTTCTTGTTGAGTGTTGATTTGTGAGTGAGCCTGTATAGTTTGCATCCGTGTAGGCTTCTACCATCATCTCTGCTCCTTTTCGAAACATGATTCCTCTCCTAGGAGTAGCTTTCAAGTATCAAATCATTCTATAGATAGTTTGCAGATAACGTTCTTAGGGTCATGCATGAATTGACTTATCACACTCACATCATATGCAATATCTGGATGTGTGTGAGATAGGTAGATTAGTTTTCCCACTAACTTCTGATACCTTCCTCTATCAACAGCTCCATCATCTCTTTCTTCACTCATCCGGTGATTCTGTTCAATCAGCATATCAACTGGCTTGCATTTTATCATTCCTGTCTCTCGTAAGAGATCAAGAATGTAGGTTTGTTGGAAAACAAATATACCTTGTTTTGACCGAGTTACTCCAATCCCTAAAAAATATTTGGGTTTTCCAAGTTCTTTCATCTCAAATTCTTTCTTAAGTCTCACCTTACGCTTTGGAATTTCCTATCCTCATCATCTATCATGATGATATCATCGACATATACATTTCCTATTGCTGAGTGTTTGACGAAAATAGTATGATCCTCTTGACTTTCTTTGTAGCCAATACCAAGCATTACTTTAGTAAATTTTCCAAACTAAGCCCATGGCGATTGCTTAAGCAAGTAAAGTGCTTTTCTTGTCCTGCATACTTGATTATTTTTGAAATATTTTTCAAAACCTGGTGGAGGTTCCATAGATACCCCTTCTTTAAGATCACCATGTAAAAAGGCATTTTTTATATCAACTTACTGCAAACACCTATTATAATTAGCAGCCAAAGATAAAAGAATGCAAACTATGCTCATCATAGCTACCAGAGCAAAAATCTCTTGATAATCTACCCTATGTGTTTGAGTGTACCCATTGGCTACTAAGCTAGCCTTGTCCCTCTCCAAATACCCATTCGCTTTAAACTTGATTGTAGACACCCACTTACATCCTACAAGTTTTATGTCTTTCAGATGATCAACAACCTCCCACGTACGATTTTTGTTAAGTGCACTCATTTCCTCATTCATGGCAATTTTCCAATTCTCATCCTTAAGTGACTCATTAATAGTATGGGGAATACGAATGGTATCTAGTTTAGTGAGGAAGCAGCAGTGTTTATGTGAGATTCTATCTAAGGAAACAAAGTGAAAAATAGAATGTTGAGTAAAATTTCTAACTCCTGTCCTAATTGCTATAGGAACATCTAAATCATTCAACGGAGAGGGTAATTGGGATTGTATACCTGGTTCCGGAGTTGAATCTTGAACTTGCAATTGGGTGAAAGCAGACTGTCTTCTCCTTGAGTAGACTAGGATAGGTTTTTTAGCAATTGGGGTTATATTTGAGGTTGATTCTGATGAGTTGTGTGGCTGATCATGTAGGGTTGATTCTGATGAGTCAAGAGGCTTGTCATGTGGCTGATCAGGAATTGGTGAGACTGTGGTTTTAAGTTGAACAGTAACCTCAAAGTCAGGGAGAAAAGGTTCATGTTCTTTATCTTCACTCACACTCTTCCCTTGAAGATGAGAACTTGAATAGAAAGGCTGTTTTTCAACAAAGGTGACATCCATTGAAATAATGAATTTGCAAGAATCAGGATGACAGCATTTATACCCCTTTTTAGTGGAAGAATAACCAACAAAGATGCATTTTAATGCTTTTGGATCAAGTTTTCCTCGGTCAGCGTCATGAATGTGGACAAAAACCACACATCCAAAAACTTTTGGGGTTAATTTGGAAGCTATTTGTGAATTTGGGTAATGCTTGTGAAACACACTCATGGGACTCTTGAAACGAAGAACTTTGTAAAGCATTCTATTTATGAAGTGAGTTGCAGTGAGGACTGATTCCCCCCAATAAGATTTGGGGACATTATTTTGAAATAGGAGTGTTCGTGTGATTTCTAAGAGTTGTTTATTTTTTCACTCGGCTACCATGTTTTGTTGCGGCGTGTTAATGCAAGATGAGTAATGAACAATTCCTTCTTTTTGAAGAAAAGATGACCGATTTTGATTGAAGTAATCCTTGCATTATCACTCCAATTCTCACCCCAAATTGATTTTTGATCATTTGAAAAAATTTTGGAAAAATTTCACTGCTTTGGATTTGGTTTTCATAAGATAGACCCAAGTTACTCTTGTGCAATCGTCTATAAATGTGACAAACTACCCTGCTCTGGCAATGTTCAAAATTCTAGATGAACCCCATATATCAAAATGGATTAAAGAAAAAGGTAACATACATCTAGTTTTACTCAAAGGACAAGAGACACATCTGTGTTTAGCAAGTTCACATACATCACAATGTAAACTACTTATTTCAATATTTTGAATAATAATGGAAACATAGTCTTGAGCAAACTAAATGGTGGATGACCAAGACAACAATGATGGAGCCAAATGCCATCTTTATTGGTAGAATAACTAGATAAATAGTTTTTTAAAGGGGAATGGTTACCGTCTTCCTCAGCAGCAAGGATATAGAGCCCATTCCTTTCCTCGGCAAGCCCAATCATTTTTCCCGAAACTCGGTCCTGCAAAATACAATGAGTGGGATAGAAAGTCACTTGACAATTCAAATCACATGTAACTTGTTTTATGGACAAAAGATTTACTGCTAATTTAGGAATATGTAGGACATTTTTTAGTACAATTTTGGAAGAGAGAGAAATGGTTCCCTGACCTGCAACAGTAGTAAAAGTTCCATTGGCAATTTTGATTTTTCTATTGCTAGGTCTAAGTTTATATGAGGTAAAAAAATTAATTTGAAAAAACCATATGATTGGTAGCACTTGAATCTATAATCCAAGTGTCATTTTGGACAGGAAAAGAGGCATGAAGAGCATAAGAATTAGAGAACTTACCTGATTGAGCCAGAGAACAAGAGCTACCAGGTTTCCCAACTGATTTCAGCATGGAATTCAACTTTTCTATCTCTTCCTTGAGAGTTTCCAATCCATCTTGGTTTAGTTTGTCACTAGGAACATCCTCAGCATTCATTGTGTGGACCTGTCCTTGAGGCTGTCCCCCACGATTACCTCCCTTTCCTCCAACATGTGGAGGCTTCCCATGGAGTTTCCAGCAGGTATCCTTGGTGAGACGTGCCTTCTTGCAGTAAGTACACCATACCCCTTTGTGGTTGGACTGCCTTTTTCTCTTACTGGTCTTGGCATTATGTCCATCCTTTATGGAATTCATAGCTGATCCTTTGTTTACTGGATTGTCAAGCATCACTTCTTAGCCCGTATTATTGAGAAAACACCCTCAAGAGATGGGAGAACTTCTTTCCCAGGAATTTGGACTAGAAGTTGATCAAAATCATTATTGAGGCTTGCAAGGAATTCAAAGATTCTCTCCCTTGCTGCAAATTTTTGCAACATGGCAGCATCTTCTCCACACTTCATTTTAAAGTTTTGATAACAATCCAACTCAAGCTACAAGCCTTTCATAGTACTATAGTACTTAGTGACAGAAAATTACCTTGCTCTGTGGTGTTGATTTTGGTTCGGATCTCATAGATCAACGCAGCATCTTGCATTTTCAAATAAGTTTGGCGAACCGTTCCCCAAAGTTCTCTAGCAGTTGTGAGGAACATGCAAGTCTAGCTCAATTTGGGTGTCATTGAGTTCCACAACTATGACAAGATCATGGAATCATCTTCATCCCATTTTGTAAACGTGGCGTCCTCAGCAGCAGGTCCGGTTCCCATAAGATGGCTCAATTTTCCCTTTGAGGAAGGTTTTAACAACTTGAGACCATTGAAGATAATTCCGGCCATTGAGTCAATAGGGAGACTGAATGTTTTGTAGTTCTCCTTTTGATTCAACTGGCATCTCGCCTTGATTAATTTCAGAATTGACACCAACAATAGTAGATTGATTCTCAGATGAATCTGACAGGATGCGAGACGAAGGGAACAAAGAAAAGAAAAGGAAAAAAATGAGATAGAATGAAGAAGAATTGAGAAGAGTTCGGCAACCAATACCCAAGATTTAGAGAAGGGCCATAGAAGGCTCTGATACCATGAACAGAAAAGTGAAATTCTTTTCTTGCGTCTTTTTTTGACCATGAGCTGAATATGCTAATACAGTACAAGGTTATTCCCAATTTTAGGAAACTAATTAATTCCTATTAATCAGTCATTGACTAAACGAATCAGGAAGATTACAATCAACCTAAATTAGAATCACAATTGTCAATTAGTTATTTACAGGCATATACAATCTTCTAGAAAGTCAAAGAATCCAAGATTCTCCAACATTTTCATTTCTACATATTTCAGGTTTTGTCATCTTTATGGAACATGTTCATGATCAATTTCCTGTTTTTGATGTGCAAAAGGATAGTGTGAGATCGCAGGGTGTCCAGGTGTTCCCGTGGCAGAGGGCAGCTCTGAACCTCTAAAGGTAACTCTTTAAATATATTCTGAGTTTGTTCTGTGTTAGCTGCCTTGACCAGAGTTAGATTGTTGGGTTGTAACTGAGATGTTGTGCGCTGGAGTTACTTAAGAAGCTTGATCTGTTTTATTGTTCTGCTTAAAGGAAAGTCCTCTGTGTTGCAGTCTAATTGTTTTTTAACCTTTTTTTTTTCTTTGGTAATATGTTAGGCTCAAGTCAAATGATCGATCCTCATACATTTCTGAAAGTCCCTTGCTTTCTTGTTAGAGTTAATTCTTTTGATATTTTTGTTAGCCTTCCATTTATATATCTGTATCGTTTCACCTGGTCAATTTGAATTTGTTTTGTTTTTTTTTATGTTCTTATTCTTCATTATTTTATTTTCTAGTTATGATATTTGTAGCCTGACAACCATGATTTTTTTTGGAAAAAGGGAGGAATGCCTTGTATTGCTGACTTTATTCATGGTTCTGATGGAATGGGAGACATATTTCTTCCTCCTCCAAAAGCAAAAAAATGTGACAAGAATGCATCTCAATTTCTAGTTGATAAAGTCTTAGAATATCCAGGTGAAGTGTCCATACTTGCACTTGGACCGCTAACAAACTTGGCTTTGGTAAGTGGTTCTGTCTGCACCCCTGACCACTCACGAGGTTTGCTTGTTTAAATTAGTATTTCCAGAATTCACAAGTTCATGCTTAATGTTCTGAAACCAGGCAATCAAAAGGGACTCATCCTTTGCAAGCAAGGTGAAAAATATTGTTATACTTGGTGGTGCTTTCTTTGCATTGGGAAATATGAACCCTGCTGCTGAAGCAAATGTAAGTTCTAGTTTTTCCAACATTTATGATTTATACACCAAGCAATGTAGAAAGCATCTTTAAATTGAACTGTTTTTCTGTCCTATATTTGTTGCTTTCATAGATTAGATTCATAAATCATAGCAGAGCCAAAAGTTTTGATATTTGAGGCAAAAATTTTCCTTGACGATCTTGCATAAGTTGCTTTCAACAGAGTGCTTGATAATCCCTGTTTCTTGTTTCAGAGCACTGTCATATTATCTCTTTATGTCTGTTTAGAAGTTAAATATACTTTATTGCTGAAAAAGGAGTCAATTTATTTGGAAGGGTTCCACTGCCATAATAAATAATCGTTAACAATAGTTCCAAGTCACTAGTTGTGAAAAAATAAGTTTTTGCTTGAACTGACGTCAGACAATCAAGTATCATCAAAGAGACCATTAACTTGCCCAACTTGCAGATTTATGGAGACCCAGAAGCAGCAGATGTGGTGTTCACCTCTGGGGCAAATATTGTGGTTGTTGGAATAAATATTACGACCCAAGTCAAGATGACAGGTCGAACTTTGTTTTTGACTCCATTACCTGTATTTGCTTCTGCTGTACTGTTTTGGCTTAAATAATGACTTTCTGATTGTCAATATTTTTTCATGCATTAGATGCTGACTTGCTTGAAATGAAGCAATCTAAGGGAAAGTATGCTCAACTATTGAGTGACATGTGCAAATTTTACAGAGACTGGCATGTGAAGTCTGATGGTGTTTGTGGTAACTTTCCATTTAAAAGTTTGAAGAAGATATAACAATGCATTTGAAACTAAATCATTCTCTTAGTTAGCTTCTTTTATGAATATGTTGTTGATAAACTCTTTGAAATTTGGTTTCAGGGATTTTCCTTCATGATCCTGTTAGTTTTGTGGCACTAGTTCGGCCAGATCTCTTCACATACAAGAAGGGAGTTGTGAGGGTTGAGACCCAGGGCATTTGTACGGGGCATACACTAATGGATCAAGGTCTGAAAAGGTGTGTGCAGTTTAGCTTACTCTTTTTGGGTATGTAAAAGCATTCTCCTTTGTTATTGCTTATACCAGTTAATGCTACTGTAATCTGGTTCAGATGGAATGGAAGCAACCCTTGGACTGGCTATTACCCTGTTTCAGTTGCTTGGACAGTCAATGTAGATGAAGTCCTTGATTATATTAAAAGACTGCTGATGAAACCGTGAAAACTGCTGTTATCCATGTTCCACATCTCAGAAGATGTCAAAAGGTCAAACTAAAGGTCTGCAACTAGCCTGTGATTAATACTCGCCAGTGACAACCCAAATTTCTGGGTTTCAGGACTCATAGCTGAGATTATATTGATGAAATTCTTCTCATTATTACTATGAATATTTAAAAACATACTCTTGATTGATGCTCAATTAATAAAAAAAACTCTTTCAAGATACAAACAGTGCTTCCTAATGCATATTTGTCCATTTGTTAAATCTTTCTGCTTAATAATGGTGTCCTCCACCTAAGCAAGAGATATTTGTAAATTTAATTTTTGGTTTAAGCTGTGGATTGTAATGATCTCTGTCATGAATTGTTAGATCTATTCATTAGTCTTAATGCAAGAGTTTTTCGAAAGGGATTGGTAGCTAGAATCTGTATCTAGCATATAAATATACGATGAGAAGAATGTTGATATGCTAGAACAAATTTGCATCAATTGTTTGTTTACAATTTGCAGTGCAGTTGTTAAATCTTTCTGTCAGAGCTTCTATGTTATGTCAATGGCAGCGAATCTCATGTTTGGGATAAGATGCTATAGACTTTTAATTTACAGCTGTTGTGGATAATTTAGTTCTAGTAAATACTTTAATTGTTGTACTTTCAAAGTTAAGCAGAAGCATAACTTCTGTTTGATCTGATAAGATACGGACTGCTATCACTATTACATGAAACCGTTATGTTTTCAATCCTTTCACATTGTGGTTTCTTGTAACATTCTTGAGCTGATATCTTAGTTAAATTATTATTGCCTTTCATAGTTCTTCAAGTAGTCGTATAAAATGCCGGTTCTTATCTAACACAATACTTTCAAGCTGCTGCCAAACTCATAACATGATTTTGCTCAGGCTTAACATTGCTGTAAACTCAATTGCGCAAGCTAATTGCTGCTGAAATTACAGTTGAATTGCGTAAAGACTCGGATTTTGTGACTCTACTTTCGAGCCAGTTCGGTGCACCTTACTGCATGATTCGAGCAGCGTCTGATGTTATAATGCTTTTGACTATGAGAAGGTGAAAATATTTTGCGTCCACTCCATCTCTTCCAAATGCAGCTCAGTAAATTTCAACGCACGACTCTATTTTCAAATGTCCGACAACATTACCTTACCTACCTAACAGTGGCTTTGTTAAAGTATCAACTCTACCACCCATTGGATTATTGCGATCGAGCTTAATCAGAAGTGCTTTCAAAGAAAGTGCTTTTTTTCTTCAATAGGGAAACAAGGAAAGGTCTTTGTCTTCTGAAAAACTTATCCATGAGATTAATCAGAGTTCAACTTTCTAACCTACAGAAGCAAAAGTACACGTTGTAAATCAGTGATCACTTTAAAACTAAGCTTAGCCTATATTAAAAAGTGAAATAAATCTAACCAAAGACCAAAATCATTTAATAAAAGCAGTTAAACCAACTCTTTCTTAGGCTATTTTATAAGTTCTTCTGGCATCGACAGTTACCTACCACGGTGACAGAACCGTTTCCACTCCTGCCCGGAAACTACACCAACTCCAACAAGTAATGAATCTCTTCTCTTTTCATATAAAAACCTTCAAATTTATCATTAAACTCTCAAGAAAATCAAACTTGAATCAAACTCCTGCATACTTGAATTGTTTGATCATGTCCCGAGTTTCCTCATCAACTGCAATGGCAGAGAAGATTTCTTGGTATTGTGCTTTGTTAATGGCGTTAATGCTGGTTCTAAGCTGCTGTGAATCAAGTGATTGGAGTGAATTCACTGCAAAAGTGCTGCAGCCAAGGAATGATAACAA
The DNA here is from genome assembly GCA_032402905.1 of Khaya senegalensis. Classification (NCBI taxonomy): domain Eukaryota; kingdom Viridiplantae; phylum Streptophyta; class Magnoliopsida; order Sapindales; family Meliaceae; genus Khaya; species Khaya senegalensis. Next base: position 1,541,565 of record CP135540.1, on the reverse strand, counting down.
GGTGTGTGACGAAATTTATGTGGTTAGAGAAGGAGAAACTTTGCATACCATTAGTGAAAAATGCGGGGATCCTTTTATTGTTGAGCAGAATCCACATATCAACGATCAAGATGATGTTTTTCCTGGCCTCGTTATCAAGATTACTCCTTTCAAATATATGTAGAGTTAATACTTTCTCGTGAGGTTTTTGTTTTGCATTTTTTTTTTTCCTGTTATTTGAATGTAAAATCAGGTTCATGTGGGAGCTGAGTTTTCCTTCTTCAATTGACTGTTGAGAGAGTAGATGCATGCATTTCTTTGAAGCTAATCCTCGTTAATGCATGGTTTGGGATCAAATTTAGGATATACAACCATCATCTTTTTGTAATCAGTTTCCAAATCAAACTTTAT
>CP135540.1:1492180-1531338 GCA_032402905.1 Khaya senegalensis | reverse complement strand
ATCAAGGCATAACACTATTATTATATCTCATCTTGATTCTCGAACTAATTAATCTAAAAATGAAGTGTAAAGAATAATATCACTTCAACAAATTACAAATTAATTACCAAATACATTTATTGATAATGCAAAAGTGACCAAATCATATACTTTAGTCACCAATACACTAGCCTGGGTTATTATTCCTGAAGAACAATCTAATCATAAAATAATAAATATATATATATAAAATTTATAGATTTTTTTTTCATTTTTGAATTTTAGTGTCACTACAAGGACAATTGTCTCTTTAGATACAAATGTTGCTCACATATGTTGCTTCAAGGACTTGGGTGGCTTCAGGGACTTGTGTTGTTGCTTCAAGGACAATAAACTTTTTTGGAGCTAATGATTTAAAAAGAATAGATATATTTATTGCTCAAGTATTATTTTATACAAGATTTTGATCTTTTTTTTGTTTTTCTCTTCCGTAGAACAATATCTTTTTACTCAATTAATCTACCATGTTTTTGTCATTTAGTAGACGATTCATTTACAATTTTATGATTAGATTGTTCTTCAGGAATAATAACCCAGGCTAGTGTATTGGTGACTAAAGTATATGATTTGGTCACTTTTGCATTATCAATAAATGTATTTGGTAATTAATTTGTAATTTGTTGAAGTGATATTATTCTTTACACTTCATTTTTAGATTAATTAGTTCGAGAATCAAGATGAGATATAATAATAGTGTTATGCCTTGATTTACTGATTTGAGTGTGTAACAAATGTCACACATCTATGAAATATACCTACTATTGATATTCCATACGAGCATGTAAGACTTTTAGTGTTTCATATAAATAAATCACATCACATATACATACTAAAAATATAAAATATATAATATTTATAATAAAATTTTCTACAATCCAAATATCTTAACTAAAATTCTCTTGGATCTCTTATAGAAAATATATACATACATAATAATGGAGGATATTAAAAATACTTAGAAAAATCTCCAACAAAAATGTAAGCCATAAACTTTATGTCCAAGGATGTAGACTGATGACCTCTTAACTAACATGTTCAATCTAAAAATATTTTAAGAAAAAAAAATGTGTGTATGAAACTTGATGGATAAATAGATGATAGTAAATGAAATTCAAAATATAGGAGTAAAAGTATTATATTTAAAAATATAATAATTTATAAAATTTCAATCATTCATTTGTATTTGAAAATATATTCATATTTAAAATTTATGAATGTTTCAATAAAATTTAAGCTCGCCCGAAAACTATCTCCCAAGTTATCTTCCAGTGTGCCTCTAGTGAACATTTCGAACCCTATTAACTAGTTATCTTACAAAATTATATAAAATCAAGTCATTGAGCCCATTTATTAGCGCCTGAATAAAAAAGTGCAATGTCAGACATTAATCATATTCAGTGCTTACTCTTTTATTCTTTCGTTAGTGAGAAAAAAGAAATAATAACTTCCATACTCTATCACTAGTAAAAGAAAAAAGTGTATGTATCAATATAAACATATATCTATATCTGTGTATAGATACACTCGCAATTAAGCATTTACACCAAAGTCTTAAATTATGAAATCACAAATATATTTCCACATCATATTCATCGATACATATATCTATAGGTAACTTATACTATTGTCAAATTATATTTTCTTATAAATCTACTCTTACTCCATATTTTTAAATTCATTTTCATAAGGCATTTATAAATTCTAATTTTATAAAACAATCAACTATTTAAACTTATTTTATTGAAAAAAATATTGAAATTAAATCCATATTCATATAGCATTTAAGAAAAAATATTTATTAAAAAATTATTAAAAATCTATCCATCTATTCATAGTTTGTGGGATGATTAATACTTCAAAAATCTAATCTTTCTACTAAGTAAGATCCCTCGCTGCTATATGACAACCTATATAAAATATATTTACACAAAAGGTATTAGTATATCACATTTATTCTAAGCATGCGACCTTGATGCAATGTATACAATGTAATATTATTAGTTGACATTTATTAATGCATCTAGTCACAGTTTTATTCAACACACCGAAACTATACCACGTTTATATCATAAAATACTGGCATCATTACTCTAATCCATAGCACATATCTCACCTAATTCAATCACTGAATGTTACATAAAAATAATTTCATTTGACTTATATTTACCTACAAAAATTCTTGCTATTTCTACAAAGTCAATAAGGACCAATTTTTATTTAAATAAAATATTTTATGTTAATCATCATACCAAATTTCCAATATAAAATTTTTATATCAAAAGTATACACTAATGTAATGCTAAAATTCATCAAAAAGTAATGACTTGCCATATGATAAATTTATACTGACATGATACATTAATTTTTCTCTAACCATTACTAAACATAGAATATTCAATCTAAATAAATTATTATAATTAAATACACTAAACAAATCCATAAAATCAATATTTCTTACAACAAAATCCATCTATGATTTTTCTTCAAAAATATGATCATTTCAGTATTCCTATAATACTTCATTTACATCACCATCATTATTGTACCTTATTCATCACATTCCATAAATAAATTTTTCATTTGACATAAGTATATAATCATTTACATATCTTTAACATTAATTAAATACCAATATGATCATAGAAAATGTTTCATCAAACGTACAGTAAATAGATGACCCATCTAGGTTTAAAATATTTGATAATAGAAAATGAGTTAAGACCAACATAAATCTTTAAATGACATTGGGGTCCCTTTTTAATGCATTGTAGAGTAGCTATAAGAACATATACAGCACAATCAAAAGTGTATAGAAGGGAAATATTTGGTTATTAACCAAATACAAGTTGTAGTGGAGAGTATTAATGATAAGCAATAGATTTAAGACAAATTAATGTTGCAACATGCAGTACAATAAATTCTCATGCAAAAATTGGCAATGTAGTATGTAACTGTTAAATTCAAGTAATAACCTAAAGTCATTTAATATGTGATTTAGCTAATGTATTTTTTGCATTGACATATGAAAGAGGATGTTCTATATCAATCCTTACTTACTTACAATAGTCATAAAAAAATCTTGGAAGTAAACTCACTAGTATTATCAAACATATAATCTTGATTAGATAATAAGAGAATTGCACTCTTAATTTAATAACATGTGCAAGCAATCTAGCAAATGCAACATTATGAGTAAATAATAAATAAATAATGACTATCAAATAGATGCATCAATTAAAACCATAAAATAGCGAAATAGTCCACCATGGGTTAATAGGCTCATAAATGTCTCTTTGTATTCACTTTAACAATAATGAGGACTCAAAACTAATTTTAGAAGAAAATTATTTAATCACTAGTTTTTCTTATGAATAACTAGTATAAATATTTTCATTAGACAATAAAATCTTGTGGCTCTTTAATAGATATTCATAAGAAAATTTTCAATGATTCTATGTCTTATTGTAGATCCTATATATACATATACTGCATGACTTCTACAACTAGAGCATAAACTAAATAATAGAAACAAGAGTTCATTAACAAGCAATTATTGACTTCTTTTTTTATATATATACATGTTCTTATTAAGAGATTGTGTAAAGGTAACAAAAAGAGAAAGTTCTCTTGAGAAAACTTATTCAAAAAGTGATTATCTTGAAGTTATATCTTTTTTTGTAAATTTTTAGTATGTTGTTGATTAATAAAGTGTTCCTTGTGTTGTTCTTGGTTGTGGTTCAAGGCCCTAGTGGTTAAGCAACATAAATCTTTGTTCTTATACTCTTTGATGTATTGTTTAGCTTACATTGCTAGGTGCGAATATCTTGCATTCTAAAATCCTTAGTTTGCTGAGTTTTTGGATAAGCTGAAGTGATTGAATTTGTTATTGCATTGTTGATCAATTTTTTCTTGATCATGAAAGTTCATTCAAATTCAAAACATTTGTGTTCCTACACATACATATTCTACATCATATTTAGAGGTGATAATTCAAATTATCGTGTTGATGTCCTGTTATATTTGTATTATGTCAAACAGAGGCTAATTTGTTATGTCAAAAAAGTCGAACATAGATACGATTCATTTATTGAACTAGTGATTTAAATATAATTTATTTAGACACAATTACTAAATATATTATAAACGAATTATTACTGAATTATAAACGAATCATAAATGAATTGTAAATAAATCCTAAATAGATTGTAAACGAATCGTAAGTGAATTGCAAATAAATTGAGACAATTCTTTTATTTGTTTATGATACGAATTTATTTATAATTTATTTATGACACGAATTTGTTTAAAACTCATTTATAATTCGTATTTTAAACAAATAAACGAATTTAATAATTTAAATATGAATATGACACAAATGTTAAGCGGGTGACACCAAATACGATCTATTTATTACTCGTATCAAAATTTTCAAATCTAAATTCATTTATTCACTTCAAATTCATGTCAAATAATCATGGCATGACCTGTATTACCACTCCTAATCATATTTGTCACATCAAAATATCATATTTCTTATTTTCTTGACATCATCAAACGTAAATAAAAATAAATAGATAAAATACAATATGACATCAATTTAACTATCATGGCTAAATACATCCAAAATACACTTCCACAGAAGACAAAAGGAAATCAAGAAAATATATAGAAATGACTAAAAATAATTTCCAAAAATGCTTCACAAAGAACGAAATTTAGGCGCAACATAAAGTGACGGTGGCGGTGGCGGTAGAAACTTTACACATATATGTATATCTATTAATTCTTGGATTAAATAGTGTTTTGATTCCGTAAACTAGAGCTTTAGAAGTTAAAAAAAAAAAAGTATTTCAAATGTTTGAACGTTTAGTGTCAAAAGGGATAATAAAATGACGAATTTTCGAGCGACAGGCAGAGAAAGTCCTGTGGGCAAGAGAGAGAATGAGCAGGAAAGTGAGAAAATATAAAATAAAACGTGTTAATTTTGATCCTTAAGAATTTAAATTTTAGTTTTAATCACTTATCATTTCAGAATTCAAAATTTTTGTTTTAATATTTTGAAAAGCCAAAAATTTTGATTTAAACTCAAAATGGATTCAGATCTTTTGTTTTGACTCTATTACATATAGAATTCGATTTAATTACACATTTTGAATCTTTTGTTTCTTTTGGCCCAAATTGATTTCTTCCATTGACCATAATTGATCATGAACATCTAGAAGCCACTTCTATGCATGAAACGATTATGGATGATGAAAAGGACTCTCTTTTCGGCAAGATACGAAATGTTTCGGCAACTATTGAATACACTTCTATAAGTTATAGTTTTGTACCAACGGAAAACACAATTTTGGACATCGGTCATAATCAAATATCAATTTAACTAAAAAAAATTCCCTAAATGGTCATCCATATTAAAGAATAAATAATTATCTATTTTCATGGATGGACTAGTCAATCATAGGGATCTAATGGGCAATAAGGTCATTTCAAACAAAATGTTTCATCAAACGAACATAACTGGAGAATCACCCATTGGCTCAATAACAGTCAATAGTCTTGAACTTCTCGTCAATGACAACCTTCCAAGCCCAAATCACATTTTAAGTAAGAAGTTATAATTTTGGTTACAAAACAAACATAAAAGATTTTGTAGAATATAGGATTCTTTTGTTAGCATGAAGTAGCCAACACCCTTACTTTTATTTTTCCTTCTTCTATAGCCATCACTCTAGTGACATGCCACGTCGGGGTGTTAGAGATTTACGTTGTTTATTTTCAGGGGATAATGGTTATCCTTCTAGACAAAGCACTGTATAGATTTAAGACTGTTAATGTCCAAATTTCGCATATCAAAGTGTCAACACACAATTTATTTTGTTGCGAAATAAAATCTGATTCAATTTCCTTATCGCATCGGGTCGGATACCTGCAAGACACACTAGTCAAGAGTATCAGAATTCTGGGGATAATCCTCCAATACTCATGTTAATTGGAGATTTACCCTTTAGTTCCAATGATTTAGAGAATCAAAAAAGTATAGTCCGGAATTAATAAAGGCGTTTTCAAGGCTCTTACTTTCATTTTAGCTCTGAAAGCTTTTTGCCAGCATAAAACCATAGAAATTTCATATACCAATTTCTTTGTCTGAAACATTATTTATAGCCTCTTCGGATAGGAAATTAAAGTGTAGTTTGTGCTGGAATATGAGGATTTTAAAAATTATTTTTTCTTTTTAATACCGTCCACATATACTTTTTGTTTTATTACATATATCAAAAAAAAAAAAAAAACCTCTAAAATACTATTATCTTTTGTGCTATTCTCAATTTTTACTGTTGTATATGGGCACGGTTTTAGTTAATATGCTAACCAAAATGTCTTTTAAGAAAAGTAAGATTTCTCTCTAGAGTAAAAAAATTTGTACCATTTTTATTTCTATGTTTTTTTAAAACATTTTTATATAGATTATACATGTAACTAATATTACAAGTTGGATTTCGGTTAGCTAAAGGACTTTAGACCCATAAACTTTCTAACTTTAACTTAAAATGCTCAAATTTAATCATCTTATGATTATTTAATTTTTTAAATTAATCTTAAATTATTTATTAAAAACTCAAAATTGCACTATAAAAAAATTATGTATGTAATAAAAGCCGATCCAATACAACTATGTATGTATGTACACATACATTGATATTGTATGCAAATAGAATTTATCAAAAGAAAAAATATTTTCATAATAAATACTTTAAAGGTATAAATTATAACTTTAATTCTAACAATTTGTTTAGTACTCTGCTAAGTTGTATTAATAATTTTACGAAAATAAAGAGTTTAGTCCATCAATTATTACATTTGGTAATTTTTTCACTTTTGTCAGTTATCTAAACAGTATTCAATTTTTATAAAGCAATGTACCATAAGTTCTTTGTACAAATAGGTTAATAGCCATAATCAGGTATTAATAAGAACAAAATATTAATTAGAATTCTACTGACCTGCTAAGAACTTCCGTCGTTGGTCTCTTGGGCGACTCGAGGTAATGGGCGCTGAAGTAGAACTCTATTGTTCAGGGTTAAAAGTCATGGACATACACAAATAAATTTCTCCATAATATTAGGAGAGAAATTTTTGCCTTTGCCACGACCGACCTGATGTTGGAGACACTGACCTTGCCACAAGGGCGAGGTCAACAAGTGTTGTGGTTAAAAAGGTTTTCTCACCTGCAATTTCGGCTTTAGGTCTATAAGCCCGAAGGCTATGTAAAAAAATTTAGGGACAACAAAAGAAAATATATACCATAACTATATGCTTAAATGAATTAAAAATTTAAAAAAGACCTACATGTAAAATTATTTCACATCCTATAGTAATTAATCAAATAGAATATGTATGTATAAATTTATTTTTAAGTAAAATTTTAATTATTATATGTCATAAAATAAATTTATTCCGTAAATCTAGCTAGAATTTTAATTTTTTTAAAAAATTAAATGATAAATATTTTAGGGTTTAGTCATTTTTTTATATTTTGTTTAAAATTTGGAAGATAATTGATAATTCTTAAAAATATATAGACAGCAATTTATTTATAACAATTATTGGGGTGTATATATAATTATCTTTTAAACTAGCTGATTGTATTGCAAAAGTTTATTTAGTTTTAGAAAGTACAGGAACATTTTTCAAATCATATAGAGATATAAGATACTCTCATAGTGTTTAAACTAATAATAAAAAGAGTAAGAGTATAAGTGGGTGTATGAAATTATACATTTATAATATAAATTATATAAACAAGAATCGAAGGCGTGTCCCATGGTTCGATTTATAAACATTATAATTTGTATTTTTTAAACCACTAGCGATAATTTAATTTTAGGAATGAACAGATTTAAAATCAAGTATCCGATAAAGCTCTACAAGTTTGAATGAAAATATTTTTCCCGAAAATGCATCACGAATCGAACCAAATCATGGCAAAATCTTCTCTTGTTTGGCGAGGTGGATATCATCACATGCCAATTTCAATTATTATGCGTAAAATTCTGATTCTTGGGAATAATTATATACTTGGACACTTTCACTTTACTCATATTATCTAGTCGTTCTGAATTAAAAACAATGCTATTCAAGTTATAAACGAATATATTAGTATAGGTGGCCTTATTTTATATTTATCAAGACTTTGCTTCTATTCTTCTTTCTCAATTAAATATTTATTGGGATTTTATATGCTTTAATTTTTATCGTAGTGTAATCTACTCATAGATCTGGAAAAAAATAGTATCTACTCTTAGGATGAAAGAAATTTATTTCTACGGTAAGAAACATTTGAACCCACTTTTTTAAAGAATACGTTACTAACCATTCAATTTTCGTGAACTAATCTTAAACAAGTTTTTAAGTTGGAATGACAATTTTACCCACAGATTTGTTAATTTATTAATATTTGATCTTAATGGGACAAATTTAGTATATCTTTTTATTGAATTTTGGACAATTTTTTTTTTTAAAAAATACCCATAGCAAGTTTGGTAGAAATACTAGTAGAAATAAATATTCGCAAGTATACATTATGGGTACTTGTGGATATTTAATTTTTTTAATTATATTATTATTTTTTTCTAATGAAAGCACTAAAACTATACTTAGTATCTCTTGCATATATATATCTGTGGTGTTTGAAAAAATATTTAGTCTTTAAATTAATATTTCTTATAAGAACGAAAATAGTTACAAAATGAGAACTAGAGGATTTGATAGTATTATTTTTATTAGTATTTGAGAGTTAGGGACTTGATATTTAATATCTCTCTCTCTCTCTCTCTCTCTCTCTCTCTCTCTCTCTCTCTCTCTATCTATGTGTGTGTGTGTGTGTGTGTGTGTGTGTGTGTGTGTGTGTGTGTGTGTGTGTGTGTGTGTGTGTGTGTGTGGACAATAGTTGTAACTCTTTAATATTACACAAATTTTTACATCAATTTTTAAATTTTAAATTAATAATTTATTAACAATCATGATTATTAATCTAAGGGCTAAAAACTAATGTCAAAATTTATATAATTCAAAAGGGCACTTGATCCTTGTGTGTGTAAATATATATAAAAACAGAATTACAATCAAAAGAAATAAAAAAAATACCTTTACTTTTGTAAAAGTATTTTTTATTTTTTTTTGAAATTATTTTATTTTTATAAAAAATTAAAAAAATTTTATTTTTCAACACTGCAAACCTTACACTATGTTTGAGATTGCTTTCTAAATAGTATTTTTGAATTTCCTTTTAAATATTAAAATAATATTATTTTTTGAATTTGCATGTGTGTGTATGTAGTAATTAAATTGTACATTTTTATTTTTTATAATTTTAAATGATTAAATTTTTAATTAAAATTCTTTTTACATATAAACTATGCACTAAGTTAAATGATCTTAATAATAAAAATATTATTAGTGTAATTAAAAGATAAAAAAATATGTTAAAAATTTGTGAATATTTATACTATTTTGGTAAATATTAAATATATATTTAAATATATTTAATAATAAAATATAAAAATTATTATGAATATAAAGGCATTCATCTCAAACCTGAATTTAATGATCTAAAATTTTTATAACAAATTTTTATACAGATTTAAAATTATCAGTCTCAAATTCAATTGGTTACCATCCTACTTTTAATATACAAATACCGGCCACGAGCTACAAGAAAACCACTGTTTGTGCTGGTGGACTGCCCACTGATACTTGAGGTCTCCACAATTGATTCGAATAAAATATTTTCTCTTTAAATAAAATTAGTGAGGTTGAAATTCTTGAATTATATTACAATAGAATCGAACTGCTTTTTCAGTAAACACCTAATCATAATGTTAATATATCACAAAAACCAGTAATAAAATCGGCCGCGTTGGATAGTACTATTGTATGTAGTAATCTAAAATTTTGTTGTAGCTATTTAATTGAAGTTTGCTTTGCATACGATGATGGAACATGTTATATACTAAGCGCGTGTATATATATATATATATATATATATATATATTAAATTAAGTATACGAATGATAGATTTTGTTTATATTTTAGTGCCGGCATGGAGACTATTGGGCTAGCTGTCGAAAGCACACAGTTCTTATTTTTATATCTAAAATCTCTCTTCCCCTTCTTTGTGCATGGTAATGTAAATCTCCATATTAAACAAAGCAAAGTTGATGTCTTCTTATTTTTTTATTTTTTGGTATATTTATTTAACATTTCAATTGAAGAATTTATTAAAAAAGAAAAAATCTGTTAAAATAAACATAACGTTAAAGTATTAAAAAAAATCAAAATAAAATAAGAATTAAACTTGAAAAAATATTTCTGCAAATCAAACACTCAACAAATTCTTTTTAAAAAATATATGAAAACGTTATCATATGAGGATAATTTTTTTAATAATTTTAAGAGATTTTTGATGAATTTAGAAAAGAGTAAAACAAATTATATATATAAGAAATATTTTTAATGAAATTTGAATTTAACAACATGTATTAAATTATATTTTGATAGATGTTTAATTTATTAGAAATTTATTTAAATAAAATTATGACAAGCATACTTTTTAGACTATTAAATTAATATTATTTTATTTATTCACATTAACCAATCGATGAAAATATTAAAATACATTAAAAAATATTGTATTTGATATAATTTCAAATCATTTACATTTATATATATATATTAACTCAACCGATTGTTGTACAATTAGTTGTATAAAATAAAAAGAGTTATTGGTCTTATAATTACCCCAATGGTGTTTTCACAAATTATGATAAAACTATAGTCAATGTGAGTTTAAAAGTAACTAGTAATACGAATTCCTTTTTTATTTTTTTCCCCTCCTTTCTGCCTAAAATATTTTAGAATAAAAAAAGATTGTCAAGACATGAAAGTGCGCTTTTCGCTCTTGCAAACAACGGCCACATAATTCGGATATACCATTCTTTTTCGGCATTGCTGATTGTTTAAAATTAAAGCAAACTTTCAAGAAATGTAAATCATTAGTCAAATCGATCTTAACAGAACTTCACAATTACATGCTGAGGACATATTTGACGTACGCTGAATTGAATTATTATTGACAGAAGGAAGATTGATTACAAACCAACAATATCTATCTGCACAGCATTAAAGAGACATCAGCCACCAACATCATTTTGGACAACAGTATAAGAAGACTGATTCCTACCGGCACCAATCGTATATTCCGATGAAGCTGAAATATAAGTTGCTCTGTGTAACTTTCATCAAGAATTATGCCTGGAAATGAACTTTATTGCTTTGGCGGTCACTCGGCTAGATTAACGTTTGATAAACAGTATCTATGCCCCAAACAGCGAAAAAATAGTATTTAAACATGCTGATAATGATACTATCTTTCTCGTAGAAGAACAGGAAGGCCACCACTAAATGTGGCGGTGAGACCTGGTGAGAACCGTGGAATTCGATATTCTGGCACCGATTCGACATTGAATTGTCTAAGAAGTGAAAGTGATACACTTTTAATCTCCACCAAAGCCATTTCTTTTCCCAAACAGACCCTATATCCAGCTTGAAAAACTGGGTACTTAAAAGGGTTTTCTGGGAAGAACGCACCATTTTTCAACCACCTTTCTGGTTTGAATTCTAAGCAATCTTCACCCCAAATCTCTTTTATCCGTCCCATGGCATAGGGATGATATGTAACCCTAGTTCCTTTCTTCACGAATGTTCCATCAGGTAAGATATCATCTTCCTGACAGAATTTTGAGTCGAATTGAATAGAAGGGTAAAGTCTCATACTCTCATAAACTGCTGCCTGTAAATAATGAAGTTCTCGCAATTGTTCAAAGCTTTTAAGCTCTTGGTTTTGGCCAATAATTCTGTCGGCCTCAAGCCTAATTGATGAGCAAACGCACGGATATTTTGCCAATAGCCAAATAAAGCTTGTTAAAGCCGATGCAACCGTGTCACGGCCAGCTAACAAAAAGCTTATAACGATGTCTCTTAAATATGTTTCGTCATTTACAGTACGCATGAAACGAGACAAAAGATCTTTGTGTGTTAAAATCCCCATTTTACGCCTTTGCCTTACCACCTCTAAGGCTAAAATATCTATCATCTTAATAGCCTCCTTTAATCGTTTCTCGCTTCCCAAATTTAGCATCCTTTTGATTTTCCAAAACAACGGAGAAACAGTCATCGCTCTCTCAGCTGACAATTTTGATGCTAGGTCAAAAGCTACAGCAAATTCAGACATAGGTAAAGACAGCTCAAGGCATCGGGGGTCTAACCCAAAAGAAAATTTACACATGAAATCAAATGAAAATCTTCTAAATAAGTCTTGTAAATCCAAAACTCCATCTTCTTTAGCCGCAACTGATGATAATAGAGGGATAAGCCGGTTTTTGATCTCATGATTGAAAATCTCTAAAGCATACGACCTTATCGACAATCTGTGTAGCTCTAAACTTGCCATATGCTTCTGAAACCTCCATAAATCACCATCAACGTTGAATATGCCTTGACCAAGAAAGTCGCCAAGAATCACTGAAAAGGGTTTTCCTTTTGGGAAATTATCAAACCTTGTTCTCAGCATGTACTCAACGTTTTCTGGGTTAGCCGTGATAGTGTTGCCAAGTACATGAATATGAATAGTTTTACTTGGCGATTTGCTCAGAAGGTGAGCATACCAATCACAGAGATTGTCAAACTCTTTGGACCAACTCATGGTCAAATAAGCATCACAAATGTCACAGTTGCACCAAAGCTTTAGCTTCAGCAAATAGAATAAGAGAGAAAAAAGAGAGAAGATGATAACTGTGATGATCAAATTAGCATCGAAGCAAAACGTGTAATCATTGAGAGTATGCAAGAATTTCGAAGCTTCGTGCTCCATCAAAGGATAAGGTAAACAGATGATAGAGTAAGGGCAAAATTATGACCAGAATTTGAAGAGACCAAATGAGAGAGACGAGCTCAATTGAAGGTGATTCTCGCATTTTGAATTATTGATTGCAACTTTCTCAACTATTTAGTGCCATTTTTTGTTTAAAAAATAATTAAAATAATATGAGTATAACAAAATAAAGTATGATAATGGAATTGGAAACCCGTGTGCTAAAAAAAAAAAAGTCAGCTATTAGAGACATCTTGTTTTGATGACGTAAGGTAACTTGTAATGATATTCACTCACGTGCTTTTATTCTCAGCCATACCAACTAAATTTACTTTATTGAACAAAAATCTTCAGAAAATATCTGGGCATCCAACTTTACTAAAAGCAAGGCACAGTTGAGCTGGTTCCAAATTTCGAAGATTTTTTCATATAAAAAATAAAAAATGATTTGTTTATAAATTAAAATCGATTTACTTAACTGAGGTTGCCGTTTTGAATTTTTAGGCACAGTTGTACGTTCAAAACTATTGCAAGACCTTTATTTATAAAGTAAAATCAAAGACTAAGATAGAAACGACATATTGCTGAATCTAGTTTCCATAAAATACTTACTGAGGTTACCGTTTTGATTTATTTACCATGTAAATCAGTTTAGTGAATCTGTAGAATGATTGTCCCGGATATTTGGAATATCTTCGTTATATTTTTATATTTTAATGAAAATCATCTTCACTCAAGTTGGCCAGTCAACTTTTGTATACTCACTATTTGTCTTCAGGTGCCGAGAAATCTTGGTAAAGAAAGAAATGTTCCGATCACTTTGTGTCAAGTAAATTTTTTAACTTTGAAGCATAATTCCTCTCATTCTTTTATCAAGAAAATCTGTCAGATCAAGGTTGTTAAGCATTCCTATCATCATCATCATCATCAAAAAAATCTGTTAACTCTATATGGTATCACTTGTATAGCAGCTTGGTGTCCTGTCCTTGGCCAGGCAATTTTTTGAATTTTATTTCCTTTCAATTTCTCTAACAATCAAATTCCAAGATTTCTTTTTTCATTCCCATAATTTTTGAAAACCTAAACCCACCCTAACAACTCTCTAAAACTCGTAAATAGGAAAACCCTTATGTCACGCCCTTTTTTTAGGAACAAAATGTAAATTTATTTTAGAGAATGAATAATTAATATCTAATTATTGACGGGGCATAATAGTTCTTTTGACTTTAATGAGTGGAAAATCAATAATTAGCAGAGCAACTGCATTGACGGCCAATGGTTGTCGAAATCTGATTAGGTTCGTTGGATATGGACGTGTGGCAGGAACCAGTTGGTGATGGCTATAAGCCATGACACGTGACAAAGAAAATGGTGGCAGTGTTATTAATATTTGACATATAGTACTTATATAATTTTAAAATAATTATAACTTAAAAGTCATAACACCAAAATATTACACGATGTCTTAGACTTCATTTGATATTAAGATTTAGTGGTTGTAAGCCATAGTTGACATCAGATGGAAGTACTAAATGCTAAATATGAGTGAAAAATGGGCATTACCCACTAGAAAGTAGGGTTACTTACCATTTTATTTTAAACTTTACTTACAAAATTAAGTGAAATCTCTACATTCTCAAACAAAATCTTAATATGTGCGGTGTAATGTTTCATTGAATATGTACCTCATAAAAAATAAGATGAATGATTAAATATAAAGTAAATGAATTTTAGTTGTTAAAACTCTTAAACAATAATGCGTTTTCAAATTTTCTCACCATTATTAAAATTCATTAAGACATTTACGGTTGGCATCTTATTTCAAATTAATCTGGAATATGAATTATAACTTCACTATTTTATTCTAGAAATAGAATTTATATTGAAAATTATGTTGCAACAATTTGGAACACTTTTGCGTCCTGGTTTCTTTCATCACATTTTTGGAATTCAAGTATTTTAGTTATTTTTATTGTGGACATCATGCTTAATTTGAAAATTTGTGTTGTCAATTCTACAACTCAAAGGAATAATTATTGAAAAATTAAGATTTTAGTAAGTAAAGACTTTTTCCTTTTTAGGAAGATTTATTCCTTTAAGACTTTAGAAAATAAAAATCCTCTTTGAACAAGGCTTAGGATTCATTATATATATATATATATATATATATATATATATATTTATATATAATATTATTTAGAAAGACATTTTTGGAGATGCTATTCTTAAAGAGTTTGTGCGTGATTTTTGTTCTCTTTTCTTTTGTTTTATTTTCTAAGTTGTTTATATCTTCATCTATGCTTAGATTGAAAGCAATTTAATAGAAAATTATGAGTCTTTAATTTTTTTTGGTTAGAAAGTTGATCTTTTAATTGTTGTGAAGATATTTTGGTGCAAGACTTCCTTAGGGACAAGAAAGAGCTAGTTGAAGAGAGTTCAAAAATATCAAACAAAGGGATATCGCTGGACAATGTTGAAGGGAGTTTGTTGCATCAAAACTAAGGGATCTTGTTAAGTAATAGTTAAAGAGAGTTCAACTACTTCAAGGACAGTGTATGGGTGAATAAGTTCACATAGAAGATTTAATATAGAGGTGACAATAATAAAAGAGACTCTTTATTTTGTATAAGTTCATATGTGTTTATATCATTTGATTTCTTTAGTGGATTATTTTTTTTGGATGATAGGTTGATGGCCCTATGGATTTAAGATTGGGACTTTGAACTACATTAAAACTGCTTGTTTTCTTTCGTTGCTTTATGGTGTGTTGATTTAATTAATTGTAAAAAGTAATTAAAATTAGTAATTACTTAATAAATGAATTTATCAATTGGTATCAAAGTGAATCACTAATCTATTTGGTTCATTTTGTTGTTCTTGATTTGTTATTGCTCTTGAACAAAAGGATTATTGATTTCTTGACCATGACTACTTGATGGAAAAAATTACTCATATTAAAGCCAAGAATTAGAGCTTTTATCAAATCCATTGATGAAAAGGCATGGCGTGCTATACTGACTAGTTGAACTCCTTCCACTATATCGGTGACAAGGACAATATAATTCCTAAATTAGAAGAAACATGGATAAGTGTCGAAGATAGTTTGTAAAATTATAACTCTAAGGCTCTCAATGCAATCTCCAAAGCAATAGATGTGAACCAATTCAAATTAATTTTGACTTGTGAATTCGTGAGAAAGCATGGGACATTTTTCAAGTTACTAATAAGCGAACTTTGGTAGTGAAGCGATCTCAATTTTAAATACTTGCTGATTTTAATTCTAAACTAAATGTCATTGCTAATGAATATGATGCTTTAGGTGAGCAATATTTATAAACTAGTGAGGAAGATACTATGACCTCCCTTTAAAAGTTTTAAGTAAAAGTCATTATAATTGAAGAAAGTAAAGATATTGGCTTAATGAAAGTTGAAGAACTAATGGGCTCTCTTAGAACTTTTGAGATAAATCTAAAGCAACGAAAGAATGGCTAAAGGAAGTTTAATTATTTTAAAGCAAGAGGATCTTGCTACAAAAGTCCATTTAAAAGATTTTACACATTAGTGATAATAACAAGAGAGAATCTTTATTTTGTACGAGTCCATTAATATTTATATTATTTGTCTTCTTTACTTGCTTTCTTTTATGTTGATTAATTAATTAAATAAATTAATTAAAATTAATAATCACCTTATAAAGAAATATATCAAATTCACCTAAATAAACTTAAAAATTTAAAAACTTTGTATTTTGGAGAAAACTAATCGAGGGCATGAATTTTTTTAATTTTGTAGTTACTATGAAAATTAGTAAAAGCAATATTAACAATCATATTAATAATAGCAAAATTTAAAAGTAAATCTTTTGCAATTGAATTGATATATAAAAGTACGATATTCTAAAAACATTTCTTCATATTTTTCAACTTTTCTTAAAGAAATGAATACATTGAAGGTTTGAATACATAATTATTTACCAGTAAATTGGACATAATCTTATTTAATAAAAATCTCTTATATAACTATATCCAATTTTATGGTTGAATTATGGGATTTGAGTGGTAGTATGCCCAACACACCCATGATTTTTTTACCCAATATTCTAAAAAATTGACAACTTTTTAGAAGTATCCAAAGTCCCCTCACTTCATCTCCATTAATGTTAAAGGTTATTGTTCGGGATATTTTTGTATTTTAACTTAGATTACATGTAAACATAGCAAGAGATTATGTTTAAGATGCTCTAATTTTTAGTCCAATATCCAAAGACTTTCCTAATTCTTTAAGAACATAAAAGTACCTTCGAACATTATCTTACATAAGCATAAAAAATAAAAATCTATTGTATAACATAGCAGATTTATTAATATTATTTAATTAATTTATTATTATTTTATATTTTAAGAATTAAAAGTTAAAATAAAATTGTATGTTTAATAACTCACATTGTTTGAGAGGAACACATCAAACACCCCTTCTTACACTATTTTGTAACTATATGATGGTATTCCATTAGATGAGAAGTTCCAACTTCTTTGTACATGGGAGAAGTTAAACATTGTTTGCAATTTTAGTAAATGAGAAGAAAGACATTAGAAGAACACATTCAACACCTCATCTCATGCTTTTAAAATTGCATGGCATTATTCCATCATATGAGAAATTCTGTGCTAATTGTAATATTAGTACATTGTAATAGTGTGGACTAGTAAACTTGCAATGTTTTTTTTAATACAATATATATTTTTATAATTTTGTTACATGGAATTCTCTTTACATCTAAGCCATCATAGGAGTCCACGTGTACATAAAGACTCAAAGACTTATGTCAGGATGGGTTAGGGGCTTAGAAGATAGAGGCTAAGGGAAAAAGTATCAGGCCTTGCCAATAAAGAAATCTAAATTCCTTAAGACCTCTTCTCTTTAGTATGAATCTTAGTAGAACTCGTATAAATAGAACTCTTAATAACCATGAAGGAGGTCAAAAAAAGAAAAATCTTAATCATGTGAGAAAAAAGAATTCTATTAGAAGAAAGATGATCCCATGTCTCTAAAAAGGTCATGCAATTGGAGAAGAGGATAAAAATTTTTTCTAATTGTTGCTCTGCCAAAATACCCCACAAATCCTCTTTTTTGACTTAAGCTTTGGAGGATTTTTATTGACAAATTGACACCCTTGATCATTGTTTTATTTTGCAAGTTTGGATTATCTTAGTCATATAAGTCATCTCCATAAGTGAGATACCAAAAGAAACAAATTATGTGTTGGCACCTGGTTGACGAAAAATAAGTATCAATAAATTTATTCATGTCTAAAATATAAAATAGAAAATAATATTAATTAAATGTAACGTGCCATTAAATAGACTGTTATTTATTATATTTATGATACATAATTGTTAAGTTTTGTATTATTAGCATCATTTGAAGAATTGTGTTTAACTGTCATGTTATAAAATAGTGTGATGGTTATTAGTTGTTGTTGATTAAATGCGTACTGTTTATCCGTATTTTTAATGATTTTCACAATAAGAGAATTTTTAAATTTTCTTGTTATATTAAGTATTATTGATATTTATGTTAAAATATGAAACTTATTTTGGAATGTGTTTTTCAAATAAATAGAAAGAAGAAAAGTTGAATAAAAGAGTACTATTTAGAAATTTTTTTTTCTTAATTAAGAAGTTATATTTCTTGTTGATTTAAAAAACAAAATCACACACAACGAAAGTTAGATTTTTGCTATATATATTTGTTTTATTTTTCTTTTCTCGGGCAACTATGAGAGAGTCATAGAGAAAACATAGTAAAAAGTTTTGCTGTAAGTTTTTTTTTTTTTTTTTTTGTCTCTTGTGTTTTTCAAGTTGCTTTCATGTTATTCTTGTGATTTAAAATGAAAAATAACTTGATGCATATTATAAGTCTATAATATTTAGTTTTATAAACTTAAAGAAAATTTTTTTACGTATTGTCAATATGTTTTCTTGGTATTTTTCGAAGAAAACTTGTGCTTATTGAAAGGAATTCACTGGTGACCACCAAGGAAATCTTGTTTAATTAAGTCAAAAGGATTTCGATGCATTAAGGTGAATGGGTTCTCGCTGAATAAATTCACCTAAGAAGATTCAAGACTACGACAATAAATATAAGAAATAATCTTTATTTTATTTAAGTTCATTAGTGTCATGCCTCAAATTAGGAGTTTGAAAAGCCAAAATTCTAATTTACACACGTCAAAATTTTAAAAAGAAAAAGTCAAAAGGTTAAAAAGTGTTCTGGGGTCTTAAAATATATTTAAAAATAATAATAAAAATAAATCCAATAAAATCTCATAAAAATATGCAAACTCTTGTTTTATTTTAAAAATAAATAATTTAAATTTTAGTGATCCATATAAATCATATATCATCATATAGTCAAAAGTTTGATAATTTAAATATAAGTCAATAAAAATATACCAATTAATTAGAAACTAGAAACCTACTTATTTTATCTTTTAGTGTCCAAGCGTATTACTTGCTTATTGATATCCATAGCACGCAAAAAAATTTTTGAAAGAGAAAAAGAAGGGGTGAGCAAAATTACAGCGCTCAGTAGAAATTTACATTACTTGCCTAAACTGATTTTACCTAAAAAGTCTGCATGTTTAAATTAAAAATTGTACATGCCTAATTTTAATAAAACCATTAATGATGTTAAAGTTAAAAATTTACACTTTATACAATATATATATATATATATGTATGTGCGTGTGTATATGTGTGTGTATATATATATACACACGAAAAAAATAAAATAAACATAATTAATTTAATCTAAATTAGACAATACAAAATACATTAAGAAGGTGCACTAACATTCATTTATCACTCCCACCACACTTAGTTTTCACTCAACTATATGCCTTAAAGGCCCATAATATGTTATATGCTGTAACTACAAAAATATCAAATATATATATATATATATATTATATTTATAGACACACACACATTACATACTAACCTAATGCCACATCATCATCGTAACTATATATAAGTAATATCAAATATTTAATTAAAATTTGGGCATTATAACGGCAAGAAATTAATAAAATCTAACATGCATACTATTTATCAAAATTATACATTTCATATATTTTTATACTATATAGATAATATTCAAGTAAAANACGATGTTTGAAATGTTATGAAACGATATGAAATAAGTTATTTTATTATTACTATGTATGAGTGGATTATGAGATAGTGTATGGCTTTTATTTAGCACCACTGACTATGGATCTAATTTCAGGCTTACGGTAAAAACTCGTAAATTTGAAATCATGGGCGGCAGTATCTAAGTATAGAGCCCCTAAAGTACGCAGGTTCCACATTTTTTCGATGATAGTCCATGAGAATAGTGCTCCAAAACTATACATTACATATAATGATAACTAAATTAAATTGTTGTCATGTTATTATATTTATACTTATTTCTGTTTATTTATGTCATCTATGACTTATTTAATTGGAAGTATAATTATTATGAAATTACTTAAAAAACTCTAGTTAAATGTGAATATCTATGATGCGTTAGCTCACACCCTACTTTTTAGGTTCCATTGAAGCAGTAGGAGATAAGTGACCTTGAAAGAACCTTAACCCTTTTTAGTAGATAAGTTTTAGAGGATTAGTTTGCTATATATATATATATATATATATATATATATATATATATTGTGTTTGTTAGAACATTGTAAGAAGATTGTTTATATTTTATTGAATAAATATTTTAAGTTTTAATGTGATGTATTATGTTGTGGTAGTAGTTTGAAATATTATGAGAAACATTGGGAGTGTTATAGAAATTTTTAGGCCTGCAGGTTTTTTATAGATATTGTCCATGTATAGTGGGGACTCTGATAAAATTTTTGAAATCTCGTAATTATCCTTTTAAACCATAAATCACGAACCCTAATTTAGGGGGCATGACAGCTTCAATATTTGTTGATTTCTCGAGTAACCAATCACAAATCCATGAAAATATGGTTCTACTTCCAATTAGAAATATACAAAATTAATGATATATTTGCTAGCCTCATGCATTCAACCTCTATCAACTGATAGGTCATACTTTGGGATTCATACTTAATCATATCACATTTAATTTCTTTTTACCCGTATTAGCCCTTAAGATTTTTATATATCTTACAACTTTTTGAGTATATAGTAAGCCTAGATTGATGTACTTCTACAAAATATAATATCTAAATTTGATATCATTTAATAACAACTATTTTTCTATTAAGAAAAATATCATTTTTATTTATTCTCCAACTAGCTAACTATTCATTATTTAACAGTTGATTCATCTTGTCTTTAAATCTTTATCCAATCACTGTCTCTATTTCACTATCACTATAAGTATTGAAATCACAACTATGTTATAAACATAAACTATATAGCTATTCTCACAATATTGTAAGTTAAAATCTCTAGTTGTCATTGGTCTCTTTGAATCCTTTAAAGTTGTAAACACAAAAATTTTTATTAAATTTACAACTCAAAGTATCAGCTACTATATTAGCTTCTATAAGTACTCTATCTTATTTTTATCACCTTAAGTTCAAATCAAATTGGAAGAAAAAGATACTTTAACTCTTATAATTTGAGTATAACTTAAATTTAGCCTGTATAAAAATAATATCTTTAAATCTTAAGGATAAAATCACAATAGCCAACTTAAGATCATAAGTAAGGTATTTCCTCTCATGAAATTTTAACTACCTACTAGTATAATAGCCTGTCACCTCATTATCTTATATCGAAACATATTCTCACACAATAGCCAAAGTATTTGTATAAACTATATATAGTTTCTCAACATTAGATACAATAAGAATTTAAATACTTGCCAATTGTCACTTTAATTTTAAGAAAACCTCATACATTTATCATCTCAACAATCTTAACTTCCATCCTTACCAACCTTATTAATGGCCTATCTTTTTAAGAGAAATTTTTAACAAAACATCGATAATAAATATCTATTTTAAGAAAATTTTATATATATCTCACCCAACGTAATATAACCTCTATCTTAACTAAATCCACTGATATACTATCCTTGAAAATATATTCTAGTAACTTAACTTCTAACATCTATAAGTCATATTTCTTCCTTCTTAGCATACAACTAATAGTCCTCTATGTTCCTTTCAAGTTATACAATAGATTGGGTTGTCATCAATAATTATGATTATCCAATCTAAATAAGGTTTAAAGTAATCTTGTTTATGAGATCTATAAATCTGTCGGGGCCTAAATTAATCTAAATGACACAATAAAAGCTCAAAGTGTCCATATCATATTTTAATTTATATCTTTACTACATTATCATTCTTAATCCTCTATTGATGGCTTTTAGGTCTAATTTAATTATCAGAGAAATACTTTTAATCACCTAACTGGTCAAATAGCTCTTTATCTTAAAACAACGAATACTCAATTTAGATAGTAACTCAGTTTGATTGCTGATAGTCAACACATAGTCACAAGAAATCGTCATGCTTCTTGGTAAATAATACTATGACTTTTCAAATAAAAACATCAGGGTGTATTAATCTTTTTTGCAATTTTGTTAATTCGGTTACATCATATGATACCTAGAGATATAAAAATTAGAGATGTAACTGAAACTGAATGAACATAAAACTTTGTTGCTATGTCTAGCAGTAATTTGGACAATTTCTTAGAAAATGTATCAAGAAATTGTGCTAAACTTTAATATAAAGAGAGTTAGTAAATCAATAATTAATTTTTTCTGAATTAATCACAAGTATTTAAATTTTTTAATTTTTTTTATCCATTATAGCATGCTTTAAAACAAAACTAATAGGTCTTAAATGTGAATGAGTTTGTTATACTATTAACTCTCTATTCTTTTCTTAAAATGTGACTTTCTTGTCGTAGTATTCAACTATAATTCGATAATTATATAACTAATCAATACTTAGGTTGACGTTAAATTTATGCTAACTATCATAATTAAATCAATCAAATTGAATTGAAGGTCTAACAATCACATATCTAAATTTATATCTAGCATGTACACTTTTTATAATTTCAAACATTTTCCTCATGACCTAATTTATCTCTTACTTGTAATAAGATTAAGTTATTCCCAAAAAGGCAACATTTTGTTATTATTCTACTCTATATCCCAAAATAATAAATATAAAATATAAGAATCCAAAATAATAATAAACTTATGTTACAATACCATATAATCCAATTTGTGGGACTTTAAAATCAGTTTTTGAATTAATACATTCATACATTATATGCAAATGATTCAAGGTATCATTTTAATCATATCATGATCTATAGTATCAATAGATTCACTTAATGCATTTCCTATAAATTATGCATCAATTTAGAAAATGTCAGTAATAATTTATACTGGTCAACAATCACCTAAAGAATTTTAATTCATCAAATAATTTTTAATGGTCAACATGGCATATGAGAGAATTAATGTCAGTAATAATAAATCACAAAAATTTGGGTTCAAACTATCTCCATTCAATCCTTAATTGGTGTATCGAAAATCCATCAAATATATCTCTTAATCATATTTATTACACTAGGGTAACAAGCCTAAGGCTTTTCATGGAATTATTCTATTAACGTTATATTATTTATCAAACTTTATTATTAAAATGATGCATATGGACTAAAATGATTTAAATCAATAAAATTAAATTTTAAAATTCTATTTTTTAAATGTCACATCTTTAGAAAAGTAAAACCATACTTTGATACTAAATTATTATACCTCAAATTAGGGTGAGTGACTGTTAAGTTCAAAAAGTCAAAATTCTAATTTAAATATAGTAAAATTTTTTTTAAAAAAAGTTAAAAGGTCAAAAAATGCCCTAGTGTCATAAAATATATTTAAAAGTGATATAAATCTAATAAAATCTCATAGGAATATACAAACTTTTACTTTATTTTAAAAATAAATAATTTAAATTATAATAATTTATATAAATCATGTATGATTATACAGTTAGAAGTCTGATAATTTAAATACAATTTAGTAGAAATGTATCTACTAACTAGTAACTAGAAACCCATTCATTTGATCTCTTCGTACCTAAGCATACTACTTGCATCTCGATATTATAGTATGCTAAAAATATTGATGAAGGGGAAAAAGAAAAGACGAGCAAAATCACGGTACTCTATAAAATTTTACATTACTTACCTAAGTTGATTTTACCTAAAAATTTATATAATTAAATAATTTAAATTTAAAAGGCCTAAAATGATTGATTGAGAGTTAAACATTGATTGGTCAACTCGTTGGTTAATAGTAATAACAATGCAAAATTCGAAGATTCAGGTAATGGATCCTCATAAATTTTATAGTTTTTAATATTCTAAATTCAATGGTGTGGTCTATTTTCTTATTTGATGCACTGTTTGTCAAAAATCTGGCTAAAAAATCATGACTTTGATAACTTTTTTAGAAAAAATTTGACAACTTTTAGGTTTAAACATTCTAACGATTTTGTTCTACTCATCAAGATGAGTTCACAAGTATGCATAGTTTCTTGATAAGACGTCAGAGTTGGTTGAAAAGTTGAGTTAAAGAATTTTCAAAACTTTAAATGAGATTTGCTAACTCATTGAAAGTTAGATTGAGTTAACGTTACAACAATGAAATGGCAATGTCGAGGAGGGTGTATGGTTCGAAAATGGTGTTGATCAAAGGTTAGAAAAATGGCTTGTTAGATAAGTGATTGGAAGGTAAAAAGAGAGAAAGATGTGAAGTTGATTTGAAAATACTAAAAAAGATAGGGTATTTATAGAATTTTATTTTTAAAAATTATAAAATTATACTTGGATCATAAATATTCAAAAATCATATAATTTTGTTTAAATTTTCTTACAATTTAGTCTTCACCAAAAATAACTAAATATTCATTTATTTTATAATATCTATGTATTTATTTGATATTTTTTAGGGTGTTATAATTAGTGCTTGTAATCATTATTTTCTCTGAGCGTGGCCTTGTGCATGTAAAATTGAAATATCCAAACCACATTAAAAATTGGAGGTTTTTTTTTTTTTTTATTTTTGTATTATTGCTTACTTGATTTAATTAATTAGTCAAAATTAATTAAACTTGACAAATAATCACTATAACAATTGCAATCTTAGCAGGTTATTAATTATTTAGTTAGATTCTTAGTGTTTTTAATTGTTTCAATGTAGATATGAACACTGAAAGAGAAAAAATTTTATATCGCAAACACCATTACTTGACAACACAAATTACTCATATTGAAAGGGAAGGATGTGGACATTCATTAAATCTATAGATAGGAAGGCTTGATGGGCAGTAACTCATGGTTAAAACTATTATACTATGAATAATGCTAACAATAATATTAATCCAAAGCCAAAAGACATTTAGATAATTTTGAAAGATAATTTAGCAAATTTTAATTGAAAGGTGTAAACTTAAATCAATTGAAGCTAATCTCAACTTGTGAGTGCACAAAGAAACCATGACATATCCTTCAAATGACCTATAAAGACACTTTCATAGTGAAGTGTTCTAAACTCCAAATGCAAGCTTCTAAATTTGAAAAACCTGAGAATGAAAGATGATGAATTACTTACTAATTTTAATTCAAAATTAAATGAGATTACTAATGAATCTTATGCTTGAGGTTAGTGATAGATACTCAAAAACTAAACTTGCAAGAAAAATTTTACATTCATTTCTTAATAGATTTCAAGTCATAGTAATTGAAGAAAGAAAGGACGTTGATCCAATGAAGGTTAAAGAATTAATGAGATATTTGAGAACATTTGAGATAAATTTGAAATAGCAAAAGAAGGAGAAAAGCTTAACTTTTTAGGCTGAAGTAAATGACCTTGAAAATGAAGAAGATCCAAACATTGAAGATTTAGAAGCTATCATAGTTCTTACCAAAAACTTCAATAAAATTTTAAGAAGATTGGTGTAGAAGAAGAAACAAACTTTTAAATTCCTTTCTAAAGATTAGTTTTCTATAAATTTTAATGAAACTAATAAAAGATAAGGTATTCAATGCAAAGAATATGAAGGCTTTGATCACATACAAGCTAAATGTGCCAAAAAGCTCAAGAAAAAATCTAAAGTCATGAACATTACTTAGAGTGATGAATTAAAGGAGGAAATCTCAAAAAATATGAGTACTTATATTGCATTTAATGTTTACTCATGTCTTAGAAAAGTAAAAAATGTGTAAGTATCTAGTGATGTTGCAATAGAATTAGTTGTCAGCTATTGAAATAAATTAGAAAATACAAATAACTTAAAAATTTATCTCAATGAACTTGATTTTAATGACAGTGATGCAAAAAGTGAATTATACTTGAATACTGTACAAGCTTGCCATAAATTAATGCTCAACAAGTGGGTAGAATTGTATAACCGTAATAAATCTTTAGAAAAGCAAGTAAGTAGGCTTTTGAAAGAATGATATGAAGCAAACAAAATAGTGAACTCAATGAAAACAATCATTGCTGAGAAAGATAAAAGAATAAGTTAGATGGAATATGAACTTAATTACATTAAAAAATCTTTAAAAATACCGAATTTAGGTATGTCAACACTTGACCATATTTTAACTTTGGATAAACATAACAAAGAACATCAAGGTTTTTGATATGCTAAAGAAAATTCATCATGTTTAAAAACTATATTTTTAAAAGTTGCTCGTGCTGAATTTAGGCCTTTCAGTATAACTAAGAGTAAGTTTTCGAGTCATTATCATGAATTCAAAGTTAAATTAAGAAATTCATTCCTATTTATCATTACTGCAACTTGAGAGGTCTAAGCATATGATGAAAAATCATGAAAGTTTGGTGAACTATGAAAGGTGTTTCGAAGGACATGTAACTTTTGATGATGGTGTCACATGCCAAACTATTAGAAAAAGGACACTTAGTGTATAAGAATTTTTAAAATTAAAATATGTGTTTCATGTTGAGAACATGAAATCAAATTAGATTAGCATTAGTTAAATTTGTGACAAAATTTTTTTGTGTAAAATTTCACATAATAAGTGTCAAGTACTTGATAAATTTGACAATTATATTTTGAAAGAAAATAGATCTTCTGATAATTATTATATTTTAACATATCCACTTACATGTCACAAAATTAATTATGATGATATAGAAATATGGTATCAAAATAAAGATGTTATATGTGGAATTCTAAAATTCAATAAAAAATAACTTGAAATATGTGGTCCATTTCAGCTCAGAAGACAGTTCAAGTTGTAACATTAAGTGGTGCAACATACTATTACAACATTAGTACTTCAATTACTTCATATAAATCTTATAGGTTCAGTTAAAAGAGAAAGTATATAAGGTAAAAGATGTTTCTTTATGTGTATAGATAATTTTTTTAGATATATTTATGTTAATTTTATTAGAGAGAAATTATATACTTTTGATGTGTTTAGGAATTTTTGTGTTAAATTGGTAAATGAGAAAGGTCACAAAATTGAAAAAATGATAAGAGTAAGAAGTGATCATCATAGTAAGGAATTTGAAAATACTGTTTTTTCTAATTTTTATGGTAAATATAAAATTTCACATAAATTTTTTATTCTTAAAACTCCTGAATAGAATGGCATTTAAAGAAAGAAAAAATATTACTTTATAAGAAATGGCTTAAGTCATGTTGAATGCCAAAAAATTGATTAAGAGATTATGGGCTAAAGCAATAAGCATTGCATGTTATATAATTAACTGTGTGTATTTATATCTAAGCACAGTTAAGAAGTCAAACTTGAGTTATTTTTACATTTTTAAAAGTATGTGTTGTATTTTGAATGATAGAGAACAATGAAGTAAGTTTAATTCTAAAAGCGATGAAAAAGTTTTTCTTGGATATTATTTTAATAGTTGAGCATATCTTCTTTATAACATGAGAACTCAAACAATTATGAAATCTGTCAATGTAGTTATTGTTGATTTTAAAAATTTTGTAGATTATTTACAGGAAGAAAAAATTACTAAAATGAATTTGAGGTGAGTTTGGTTAGTGCGCTAATTTATTTCTTAAGTTTGCAGGTTAAACAACTTAAGAACAATATTTTTATCACTTAAAGTAAGTATACCAAAAACTTCATTAAGAAGTTGGGGTTAGAAACTATCAAACACTTGAGGACACTTATAGGGATAAATGTAAAATTATTAAAAGCTGATAGTGGATCGAGTGTTGATCCTAGTTTATATAGGAATATAATTGATAGTTTGTTATTCTTAACAGCAGTCACATGAACATTTTTGCTTTAATGTAAGAGTGTGCGCAAGATACCAATTAAATTCAAAAAAGTCACATTTATATGTTGCAAAGAGAAATATATGTTATGTAAATGAGACAAGTGATAATGGTATCTAGTTTTCAAAGAATACTTACCCTTTTCTTGTTAGTGATAATGATGCTGATTGGGTAGGTAATGTGGATGATCGAAAGAGCGCCATCATAGGTAGTTTCTTTCTTGGGAATAACTTAGTTTCATGGTATAGCAAAAAGTAAAATTTAATCTCTTTGTTTGCTGTTAAGGTTGAGTACATCGTCACAGAAAATTATTATGCACATTTTTTGTGGATGAAACAAATACTTGAGGATTATGATATTGTACAAGATCTATTAATTGTTTATTATGATAGTTCAAGTACGATAAATATTTCAAAGAATCATATGTAGCATTGATATTAGGCATTATTTTATAAGAGACTTGGTAAAAATAAAATGGTCATTGTAAAGCATATAGAAATCAAACATTATATTGTTGATATTTTTACTCAATCTCTTGATGCACATAGATTTGAATCTTTACGCAATGTCTTAAGGTTATGCTCTATGTGATTTTATTTTGTAATTGTCTTGAATGTGTGAAAAGTGTATGACCATGTCACATTTTTTAAATTTGTCAATTCAGTGCTTGACTTTCCTTGCATGAGTCTGAATATTTCAATTATGATATAAATTAAAAAATCTTGAATCAACTCTAATGCACATATATGATTAAACTTTTGGATTGAAATTGATTTTTGAGATTGATGCAATTTTGAAATAAAATTTGGATTTGAACATGACTGTTTGCTTAGATTCTTGTCTTAAAATAAAAAAAGAAAAATTTTAAGCATGCCCTATAATAATAATAAAAATTATCTATATTGTTGTGTGAAGCTATTCATGACTAATTTAGACTTAGTATCACTAATATGTAGAAGATGATTTACTATAAAAAAAGAATTGTCTTAATGATAGAGTGAAAATTATTGATTTTGAAAAATAAAAAAAATTAAAAAATGAAGGAAAAAATAGTAGCAAGAAAAAAAAAATGCATTGCTCATTCACATATATGCTATTTTTCTAGAATAAAATTAAGATTAAGATGATATGACTAGTTTGACTAACTCATTTGATGTTCTAGACTTGAATTATTAATGTCAATAAAATTTAGAAAAAATTTTGAGTCAGTCTTTGCACAAACACAATGTTTAAGATACATGTTTATCTTTTTATGATATGCAATAGTAGAGCTCTCAATTTTGATTAATTATGCATTTTAAATTGAGAAAAAATTTTTGAAAAATCAAGTTAGCATGACTTGATTTTTTAGTTCATTATTCTATAGTTTGTGTTTATTTTTTTTATTGAAGACTAATTTGAATAAATTTTCAATTTGTAAGCCAAATTGTAAAATACTTCTTATGGGTATACATATAACTTATTTTGAATATTGTTAAATCTTAGCACAAATAAAGATGAATGTTTTTAGGGGTTCGATTGAAATTCACCATGTCTATTTAAATTTGATTTTTGGCTTGTATTTCTCATTTTTGACTTTGTGTTTACTTTGTTTGTTATGACTACAATGGTAAGAACCTACAACAACCCTCTAAAATCAAAACGTCTCAAGGTGATAGAAACTAGTCTCGATAAGTCTCCTTTGTCACTGTCTAAAAAGATGATTAAGAAACCTCAAACCACGGCTAAGAAATCACCATTTTGATTCAAGGATGTCTTTCATATTTCTAGCCATAAACTTATTTTAATGTTATGTCATTTGACTTTAATAAAGAGGAAATTTGTTAACTGATTTTGGCTAAGCATTGATAAAGAAATATGGTTCAACTTTCTTACATTAAATGAAAAAGAAGATAGCTAGGGTTACAGCTCTTTCACCATTGATTTCATCATCAAAACTTAGAACTTAAAAGTGTGATGAGGATGATGAGTCTAACGATAATACAATAACTCTACAAGTTGTCAAAATAGATATTGAGCCAACATTGGATGTTCCAATAAAATCAAGAAATGTTCCAACTACCTCAAAGGCTCAATCCTCTGCTTAGCATAAATGAAAAGGAAAAGGGGTAATTTCATATGCTTCTATTGATGTTTCAAGAGCATATTCTAATTAACTTTTCACCATGGAGAACCAAAATCTACATGTTGTTATGATTAGAAGAAAATTTGTTGGTGAAAGAATGTTTCAATTAAACAATTCAGGGATTATGCTGTGGTCACCACATTGATGAAAGTAAATTTTTAAAGAGTGTATCTAAGGTGTCTTAGTATATTAAGGCCATTTTGTACGAATTTTATGCAAAATTTTCCTATAAAATTGGGTTTAAATAGTTTCCGTGGCATCATAAGGTTTATGTTAAAGATCATTTATTTGATTTTTTCCCATATGATTAACAAATACTTTAGTTATGATAATTTTAATAAGGAATAATTTATGAGTATACCTTCTAAATCACCTGATGTTTTAGCTTTTAAGTTGATTGAGTTTGTTACAACTTGGCCTGTTGACACAAATTTAAGAACCTTCTCCTTGACCACATTTTATTTTACTGTGTACTCTATTACTATCACAAATTAGTCACCTGTTTTGCATTATGGCATGATTTCTGGAAACTTTGGATAGTTGCTAATTCCTTTAGGTAAGGGACAACCTATTGATTTGGGATGACATAAATTTTTTGTTATAATATCACATGTTGGCACAAAGGCACAAGAATGCTCTCTTATTTCCCTTTTTAATATATGCATTGATCATGGACCAACTAAACATCAGAGCTAAGTTTGAGCATCTTTTGGTGGCTCCACAAATTTGAATATGTCAAAAAAGTTCTTACAAGATCATAACCTTGCAAAAGATTAACCTCTACCACTTGCTATTGCTTCTAGATCACATCCAAGAACAATGACTGATTCTACTTGGAAAAAAGGTGTAGAAGAAGAGCTTTAACGTATAGCATCCAAGCAAGAAACACTTATTTAACAGCATGTTGAGGTGATACAATGGCTAGTTCATATGGAACATTTGTTGTTGACTTAAGTGATATCGATATTTCTAACTTCACTAGTTCAGTGTTCGCAATTATCAAATTTAGTTCTGGCTCCATTTGGTTTAGTTTCAACTTTTGCTCCAACTCTTGTGCCAATATCAAGTCCTGAACTTATTTTGCATGATACCTTTATTCCACTAGCAACGGTTCCAACATCTATGTTCCAATGCAAAATTCCTAGCAGCAAGCTCCTATTGCATGATAGCCTCATTCCATTAAGAGGCATAAATTTATTTCCTGTTGTTTACACTAACCTAGTTTTCTTTGCTACATAGTGGCTACACTAAATTTTCAATGGATGTGTTTGTTTAATTTTTTATTTGAACTTATGACGTGTTGGATAATATTATATGCTTGCTACTCTATTTTGCTTTGATTATATGTCTGTTTGTGACTAACATTTTTCTAGTCATTTGGTGGATGTTTGGTACGTTTTTGTTTGCACTCTTAGACATTATTATTACTTTTTTCTTTATTTTGATTTGACCTTTGATCATTTTATTATTTCTTTGGCACTTTATTGCAAAAAGAAGGAGTAGAATTAATATTAGTGATATTGAGTGCATTTTTAGTTTAGAAGGCGTTATATTTTTGTAGTTAGTCATTACCTTAAGGTTACATTAAAAAGGAGTAGCTAGTTTTTTTCTGTGCTTCATATTTTAATAATTTGGTTGTTTTGAATTGCTTCCTCTCATTACATGCTTGTGAAAATTTTTTGCTAAAAGAATTTCAAAGAGATAGATTATTAAGTTTTGTATTATTGGCATCTTTTAGAAAATTATATTTAACTATCACGTTCCAACATAGTATTTTGGTTATTGATTATTGTTTATTGAACACATACTATTCATCCATGTTTTTAATGATTTTTACAATGAGAGAATTTTTAAATTTTCTTATTATATTAAGTATTGTTGACATTTATGCTAAAATAGGAAGCTTATTTTAGAATATATTTTGTAAATAAAAGGAAAGAAGAATTGAATAAATAGAGTTCTATTTAGGAAAGAATTATTCTTAATTAAGAAGTTACATTTCTTGTTAATTTAGAAAAAAAAAAAATTACACATAACTAATGTTAAGGTTTTGCTATATATATTTGTTTTATTCTTTTCTAGGGTAGCTAAGAGAGAGTCACAAAGAATGCCTAGTAAAGAGTTTTGGCCGTAAGTTTTGTTTCCTTATCTCCTCTGTTTTTCAAGTTGTTTTTTTTGTTATTCTTGTGATTTAAAAAGAAAAATAAAACTTAATAAATATTACAAGTTTGTAATATCTAATTTAATAAACTTAAAAAGAGTTTTCTTAAGTGTTGTCTAGATGTTTTGTAACATCTTGAAATTTTTATACTCTTAAAACCTTGTCATGGAGTTATAATACAGTATTTTTGAGAATTTTTATAAGCGAGAGAGTTGACCGGTATTCGGGACAGCGTACTGTATGAGCAAAAAATACAGTATTTTATTACCGGTATCAAAAATTTGACGACGGAAGCGAACAACTGTAATTTTCGTCGTGCGTGCCTGACTATATAAGCGGGAAGGGGTCGAAAAACTCGGAAAAACAAAATTCACTTTTTTCCTCCATTTTCTCTCTCTTCTCTCTCTCCTCCCCACGATTCTCTCTCCTGTGAACAGTGACTTTTGTCACCGGACCTCGGATCACCTCACCACCGGCGAGTGGAGGACCGCCAGACTGCCGCGAGTGCAACGCCGCCAACCCTGCCACGATCGCCGCTGCCACCCGCCCTCACGCGCCGCCCGAAGCTCCGCCGACGTAAACTTTGACCGGCGATTCACGGCGGACGGCAGCGAGTTGACCGACACCTCCAGTGCGTCTGGCACCGTCTCGCCGCCCTCTTCATGGTGGTGTGCCCCGTTCCGGCATTTGGTCACCGGATTCCGGCGTGGGAAGGCTGATCAGGAAGGGGTGTTTCTGGCAAGATTTCTGGGGACCGGTGTAGCTCCGGTGGAATTTGAACAGACCAGTGTGCTCTCCGATACTCGTACTCCAACGCAGTATGTTTAGATCTCAATTTGGAATGAGTTTCGATGATGATTTTAGGGTCCAAAGTAGGTTCATTAACATCTAAATATTTAGGATGTTTGGTGATTTTGAAGGCTTTAATTTGTGTTTTGTGGCATATGGACACCATAAATAGCATCTCGACATCGCAAGGATCGCGATGGTGTGTTCCGTTCATGAAACGGAAACCGAAAGTTCGTGGGTTGAATAGTGTTCATGAATAGTGTCTCATGAACAGTAACTTACACGTTTTTCGAGGAAAATTCCGTAGTGTGCAGAGGAGTATTTTGAACGCGTATACCCTCTCCGGGACAGTTTTTCATCATTCGTATAGGCATTGGGTGCCTGAAGGTAAGATAATATAATATTTAAATTATGAAAAAATTGGTTTTAATATTTATAATGTTTATAATTGCATGAATATACATTATAATAATGAGTTAAATTGTAAAAAAGTCCCATTGACGGGGAATGGGCATGCTTGTGCAATTAGAAGTGTTAATATCCGTGTGTTAGATATATATATATATATATATATATATATATATAGTTATAAGCGTAATACCATTACCGTCGACCTGCAGTGCTAGATTAGGTATTCTAAAATACTTATACAGTATTGTATGTCCCATGTTTGTATTTACATATATTTATATGGTAGGAATGCTTGTATATACACACGTAATTATGCCCTTATGATGGAATGATTGAGTAGATGCTGCATTCGATGTTTTGCAATGCTATTCGAATTAACATGTGTGCATACGTTAGTATATTATATTTATTGTGTCGTAGTAAGGTAATGATTATATTTTTACTTGTGATGACATGTTGGGATTGCGTGTAATAACGTAATATATGATAACCGATTAAAATATGTTTCTGCGAATTTGTATTAATAGTGGTATAGTGTATCCATGTGTTCGAATTGTGATATATTTCTATGTTTTTTTATCTTAATTGTCTTATGGGATATTTATATGTTAGAGTAAAATATGTTTTTATAACTAAGTACTACTAGCCTTACGACAAATCCATACGTATGAAGTCCTTTTAGAATATAAGGACTAATAAATGTATTGCATAAGTAATTATATTACCTATCATGAAATTACTAAAATGCTGCTTGATTAATGTAGGCAAAATAGTCATGTTGTTATGACTGAGTCGACTATGAATAAATCTGTGTGGATAACCGGTATAATTGGGATAATTAGGGATCGGTAGTTTTTCCGTTACTCTAGTAAAGCCGCTTAGGACGGAGCAGCATCATTATAATAAGACTGTGGTGCCCTTCGAGGTATGTTGAACCCACAGCAGCTCCGGATTGATAATAAGACTGTGGTGCCCTTTGAGGCATGTTGAACCCACAGCAGCTCCGTATTGATAGTAAGACTGTGGTGTCTTTCGAGGTATGTTGAACCCACAGCAATTGAGAAATGATAATAAGAATCATGGTGCCTGCAGGGTATGTTGAACCCATGGTTGGAAGCGGCTGTTTTCCATAGCGTCCTTAGGTATGTGCAACCCATGGTACAACTAATTATCCTATTGGTCTGAGGAACCCGGTGTGGGCGAATGACCATTGTATACATATATTAAAGTGTACGGTGGATATCATGTTCACGATTCATAATTTACTTAATTATGACAAATTTATAAGGAAATGAATACGTGTGCTAATAGATTCAAACTGTATGGTAGAATACTTCTATCTGCTAAGAGTTGCTTGTGTTGGTGTGAATTGCAAAGAGGCAGTAACGCGTTGTGTTTTATTTGGTATGGGGACTGTCATGGTTTTATTGTGCAGGTAGGGCAGCTTATATGTATAGGCAAACTCTTGCCGAATTCCTATAAGAAATACTATTCATACAGCAATTCATGACCTCCCTTTGTATTCTGATTTTCATATGTAGCGGAGGGTCTAGGATTACCTTTAGTTGCAGTCACAAATAGATTATTGTTATGAATGTGAGTTGCGAAAATGGCGGAAGTCTAATCATATCTTGGCAAGTGTCAAGTCTGTAAGAGAGAACTTAATCTTGCAGAAACAGAGAGCTAGCATCAGCTTGAAAAAGGGGAATTAGTATTTAAATAGGATAATGGGTAAGGCAGTAAATATGTTACCTCACTTCTAATATATAGAATCCTGTTTAACTCACAGATATGTTTGGGAAATGAAAAGAATATGTGTGAATTCATAATAAGATTAAAGATCATGTGAGAAGCTTGAGAATATTGTGGAAAAGGCGCATTGGATGTATTACAGGTTATTCGACATATTAGTTACACGTTTATTCATAGTATGGAGAATACAGTAAGAATATGATGGTGCAGGAACTATGTTATGAATTTACATTTTATTGTCGGTATACTTTAGTAAACAACTAGGATTAGATTGGTATATGTCCTTAGAATAGTATAGTCAATGTTTAATGTAGGTGAAAGAATCCCTAGTATGGGATAAAGAATAGAGGACGTGTATTTGTGATTATAGTATAACTATTAAGTTATCTTGCTTCAGTGAAAATAAAGAGATAATATAAATATATGATAACATAGACTGGTAATGAACCAGTTTGAGATAATTGTGATACGTGGATCGGATATATATGTTCCATCTCCTTCAGTTGGGCTTGTAAGCCAGTTTTTAATGGAGGCGTGACGTTAAGACTATGGCACCTTGAGGGGTAGTGGAATCCACAGCTGTCCTCCAAATGGCCCAGTGGCTTAGAGTAACAACCATGATCCATAATGTTCCTTAGTATAATCGATCATTTGTAAACGCAATAAAATTTCTATCACCAACCTTCCGGGAGTGGAAATAGCATACAGAAACAGTGTTATTATTTTACTAATACCCTCGGTTGTATCTATATTTAAGTGTTTGAAATATTTGTATCCTATGTGGGTATTGATTGTGTGCCTAGGATATTTTGGCTATCTCGGGCCGAGTGTGGGATTGATACTGTGTGGTTATACCGGCTTCTAAGCAGTTCCTCTGTATGGGGCCGTGGCATTAGCCGTTATTTATACGAATAACTACGTAATGATTTTATATGATCATGTAGGTGTTCGTTGATAAGAATAGAAATAGAATTTAAACGGACACCGGTGATAACGTGATTCATTTAGAAAATATATTGATTGAGATTGTATTATCTGTATATGGTATATCATGAAGAGTGTTACTCTGATTGAGATATTTATACAGAATTCATAGATAATATAATATCTTGTGTACATTATTGAGCATATGCTTGTTGGAATATGTACATTGATATGTGGACATGCATTTACTTGTGTGTGTGGAATTATATGAAATGACCAAAATAAGTAGGGATTCAGGTAATATGTTCATTCCTTTATTTAAGTATTGTATTATCTTACTGAGCCATGTGGTTAGCTCACCCCTTTGTGGGATTATTATTTTCAGGCGAATACGGCATAGCGGTAACAGTTCCGGAGAGTGCAGTTGAGGCAAAGATTTTCGAGTGGGGCATAGTATATTTAAGGTTTAGACCATTGTTATGTAATTTTATTTCTGTGTACTCTGAAGTATTAATTTCATTAAAATGCATAACAATTCTTTAGAAAAAAAAAAAAAAAACTATTTTAGCTGTTACTATTTAGGTGGTTACTTTTTATAAACTCTTTTGAATAAATGAAAACTTCGCTTCACTATGAGAAAGCGTTGATTTTTGTCTTTTCGATAATTTCAATGTACTATATGCCACATGAATAGAAATGAAAGGAAGGGGGTGTTACATGTTTTTTGGTATTCTTAAAAAATACTTGAGTTTGTTAAAGGGAGTTTGATGACGACCAGCAAAGGGATCTTGTTAGGTTAAGTCGAAGGAATTTCATTACAACAAAATAATAAGATCTTGTTGAACAAGTCTACCTAAGACCCACTGGGGCCTGGACAATAAAATGTTCTTTTTATGCAATAAAATATAACTAACTAAAATAATATGCAATTGACCAAAGAATAAGTGAGTGTTAATTTTTAATTTTAACGTTGAATATAATTAATTTTAAATCATTAAAACTTTATAAGTTTTTATTTTTATCTTAATACTCAAAATTACCTCTAGTAAATTTTAAATTCAAAGTTGAATACCAATACTTACATAAATTTTTCTAATTATAATTTTGTAAATACTAATACCAAATTTCTTTATTTCTTAATATGTTGAATTTTTCTAGTAATCTACCATGGTTTGATATGTTAAATTACTAGTTTTCAAATATTTATATTCATATGTTATCAGTAAAAAATAAACTAGTTTTAAAATCATGTAAATTACATATTTAGAACTATTTAGATTTGAGATTCATTCATATTTTATAAAAGATTACAAACAAAAACTAATTACTATAATTATATCAGGAAGTTATATAGTTGTAAAATAATTATATTCAATCATTACATAGTTTAGTTTACATAAATTTTACTTTATATATTTTAAAAATATGACATATATATAAGGCTCTAAAACTTAAAAATAATTTTTTCTAAAAATATTTTGTTACACTCCAAATTTCACCCATTACAAACACAAAATAAAGCGTGCAAACAAATATAAACTTGATTCTTTAATTTCTTATTTTAGAAAGATCCCAAATGAACTAAATTATCATTTTGGGACAATAAAAAGAATGTTACATTGGTACTTTTTATTCTAATTTATTTCAAAAAATTAAATAAACTACGAAATAAATTAAATTATTGAAATAAAAAATAAAAGAGATATATATGGCAAATTTAGGTTTACTAACCCTTTCACATCGCAACAAGCAAAATATTACACCTATCAACAGTATAGTAATGGTATGGCTAGTTTGGGTAAATCTTAATTCAGGGAATGAATTTAAACAATACTGAATATCTCTCGGTGATGTATGTATTGCCCAAGCAAATTAATTTACTCCTTCTAATACACTTATTTATTTTAATATTTTAACAAGAATATATAAATACAAACTAAATTATTTTCTTACTTTCATGTGGTGTGAGTGAAATTTAAATTTTCTTTTTCTTCGTACAACTGTAAAATTATTTTTTTGATTAAATTAATTACATATATAGGGATAGGAGCAAAAATAATAACCCCTTAAAATTACATCAGTTTTTATATCAATTCTCAATCTTTAAACTAATAAGATATCATCAGTCAAAACTAATTAAAATAATGTTGTATTAATTAAAATCATTAATATCTTTTACTTTTAAATCTCCTTTCTTCTCTTTTTTTTTTTCTCAATTTTATTTAATAATTAATTAAGATATTTTAAATAATTTAACTCTTTTAGTTCTTGTCAATGTATAAAAGATTTTCAAAAATTATAACACCTTAACATATATGTGTTATATTATACATGGAATTTTAAAAATAAATATATTTTGATATTCTTTATTATGATATTATTTAATTTATTAGAATATATTATTTTAATATTAAAAATTAAATTAATAAATATTAAATGTAGTCAAATTAAAAAAATTATTTGCAAAATTAAGAGATTTACACAATTTGATATTGAACAAAAAATTCTTAAAATATATATTTTAAATTTTTTAATACGATATTATTCATATTATTTAATTTTATTAGAAATATTATTTTAATATTAAAAATTTAATTAATAATTTATAATCTAATTAAATTAAAAACAAAAAAAATAATGTAAAAATATGAGATTTGCACAATTTATATTAAACAAAAAGGAGGAGAGA
>CP135540.1:1406063-1462326 GCA_032402905.1 Khaya senegalensis | reverse complement strand
CATTGCATGTCCCATATTTGTATATATATATATATATATATATATATTTATATGGTAGGTACGCTTGTATATACATACATAATTATGCCCTTGTGATCGAATGATTGAGTAGGTATTGCACTTGATGTTTGAAATGCTATCTGAATGGATATGTGTGTATACGTTAGTTTGTTATAATTATTGTACCGTAGTAAGGTAATGGGTATAGTTTGACTTATGATGACATATTGGGATTGCGTGTAATGACGCAATATATGATAACCGATTAAAATATGTTTCTGTGAATTTGTAATAATAGTGATATAGTGTATCCATGTGTTCGGATTGTAATATATTTCTGTATTTTATCTTGATTGTTTTATGGTGTATTTATATGCTAGAGTGGAATATGTTTTCATGACTTAGTACGGCTAACCTTACGATAAATCCATACGTATGAAGTCTTTTTAGAAGATAAGGCTAATAAATATGTTCATAAGTAATTATATTGCCTATTATGAAATTATGAATGTGCCTTTTAATTAATGCAGGTAAAATGGTCGTTTTGTCATGATTAAGTCGACTAAGAATAAATCTGTATGGATAATTGGTATAATTAGGATAATTATGGATCGGTAGTTTTTCTGTTACACTAGTAAAGCCGCATAGGACGGAGCAGTATCAGTAGAATAAGACTGTGGTGCCCTTGGGGTATGTTGAACCCACAGTAGCTCCGGATTGATAATAAGACTGTGGTGCCCTTCGGGGTATGTTGAACCCACAGCAGCTCTGGATTAATAATAAGACTGTGGTGTCCTTCGGGGTATGTTGAACACACAGTAACTCTGGATTGATAATAAGACTGCAGTGCCCTTTGGGGTATGTTAAACCCACAGTAATGGGAGAATGATAATAAAAATCATGGTGTCCAAGGGGTATGTTGAACCCATGGTAGGAAGCGACTGTTCTCCATGGCGTCCTTGGGTACGTGCAACCCATGGTAGAACTATTTATCCTGTTGATCTGAGAAACCCGGTATGGGCGAATGACCATTGTATACATATATTGAAGTGTACGGTGGATATCATGACCATGATCCATAATTTATTTAATTATGACCGATTTATAAGGAAATGAATTCGTGTGCCTACTAGATTCAAACTGTATGATAGAATACTTTTATTTACTAAGAGTTGCTTGTGTTTGTGTGAATAGTAATGAGGCAGTAACACGTTATGTTTTATTTGGTATTGAGACTGTCCCGATTTTCTTATGCAGGTAGGGTAACTTATATATATAGGCAAACTCTTGACGAATTCCTATAAGAAATACTATTCATACTGCCATTCATCACCTTTGTATTCTGGTTTTCATATATAGAGGAGGGTTTTGGATTACCTTTAATTGCAGTCACAATCGAATTTTTGTTATGATTATGAATTGCGAAAATGGTTGAAGTTTGATTACACCTTGACAAATTTCAATTCTTTAAGAGAGAACTTAACCTTGTAGAAAAAGAGAGCTAGCATCAGCTTGGAAAAGGGGAATTAGGATTTAAATAAGATAATGGGTTAGGCAATCTATAGGCTACCTTACTTCAAGTATATAGAATCAGGCCTAACCCACCGATGTGCTTGTGAAATGAAAAGAATATGTTTGAATCCATAATAGATTTAAGGTTATGTGAGATGTTTGAGGATATTGTTGAAAAGGCACACTTGGTGTATTACAGGTCATTTTCGATGTATTAGTCTACACATTTATACGTGTGGTGGAGGGTACGGCAAGGATATGATGTATAGGAGCTATGTTATGAGTTTACATTTGTCATTACCAGTGTACCTTAATAGACAACTAGGATTGGATTGATGTGTCTTTATAGTGGTATAGTCAAGGTTTATATAGGTGAAAGAATCCCTAGTATGGGATAAAGAATGGTGGACGTGTATTTGTGATTATGATACAACGATCAGGTTGTCTTGATACCTGAGGGGTAGGTGGAATCCACAACTGTACTCCGAATGGCCTTGTAGCCTAGGGTAACAACCATGATCCATGATGTCTCTAAGTATAATCGATCACTTGTAAATGCAATAAATTACTACCACTAACCTTCCGAAAGTGGAAATGACATACAGAAGAAGTGTTATCATTTTTACTAATACCCTTGTTTGTATATATATTTAGATGTCTGAAATATTTATGTCCTATGTGGGTATTGTTTGCGTGCCTAAGATATTTTGGTTATCTCGGGCCGAGTGTGTGATTGATATTGTGTGGTCACACCAGTTTCCAATTAGTTCCTCTTTATGTGGCTGTAACATTTAGTTGTTATCTATACAAATAACCATGTATTGATTTTATATGGTCATGTGGGTATCCGTTGATAAGAATAGAAATAGGATTTAAACGGACACAGATGATGTAGCTATTTATTTAGAAAATATATTGTTTGAGACTGCATCGCCTATGTATGGTATATTATGAGGAGTATTAATCTGGTTGAGATTGTTTATATAGAATTCATAGCTAAGATAGTGCTTAGAGTTCTGGATGACATGGCATGATTTCTTGTATACATTATTAAACATAGATTTGTCTATACATGTACATTGATATATGGACATGCATTTACCTATGTATGTGGAATTGTATGAAATGGCCAAATAAGTAAAGATTCAGGTAACATGCTCCTTCCTTTATTTAAGTATTGTATTATCTTGCTGAGCAATATGGTGTGCTCACCCCTTTGTGGGATTATTACTTTTCAGGTGAATACGATATAGTGGTAGTGGTTCCGGAAAGTGCAGTTGAGGCAAAGATTTCGGACAGGGCATAATATATCTAAGGTTTAGGCCATTGTTATGTAATTTCCTTTCTGTGTACTCTGAAGTATTAATTTTATTAAAATACATAACAATACTTTAGAGAAAAAAAAATATTACTATTTTAATCGTTACTTTCTATAAACTCTTTTGAATAAATGAAAATTTTGCTTCATTATAAGAAAGCGTTGATTTTTACCCTTTTCGATAATTTTAATGTAATATATGTCATATGAATAGTAATGAAAGGAAGGGGGTGTTACATTTTTGGTATTAGAGTACTTTTTTGCTTTTTTATAGGTTTTATTTTAATGAAATTATACATTTTGCGAAAACATTATGCCCTTATGCCTCGACGAGTGCTTTCGGAACTGGCTGCTGTAAAATATTTCTGTTTTTTACTTTAAGAAATACAAAATGTTTCTAAACCGATTTTGCGAGAATGGATCTTATGATGTAAGTGACCAAACTGTATGTGTCTTACATACGATTACCAACAGTTGTATAAGTATTGGTATTACTCCCATTGGATTTTTGGCCTGGCATGGAATGTATTATGCGTTTGATTCAATTACTATCACTATTTGCATATGATGGTGAACCACATATTCATGAGGTCAGTGTAGGGTGTAATATATGTGGCATAAATCCTTATGTTTTATATACTCTTTAATTTAAATGCATGTGATAGATGTGATTGGTGATAGATGTGACCGGTGATAGATGCAGCAATAACCGTAGTGCATATCTGATTATGTGCTATAACTTGTTGAGAACTCTATGCTTAAATGGCCCTGCCAACCCTGCCAATGAATGGTAGAGTGAAAGTGTTAACTGAAAGGTGTACACATGGAATCACGTATATGCTCTGATCAAAGTCATGAGTAACACCTCGACGGTACACACGTTGTGTGTAAGTCTGTAATGTTACACCAAAGTGGTGAATGTCAAAGTCTAGCATCTTGGTGATGCACATGTGGGTCTGCTTCATACCTGAATAGTATGTCATTGGTCTGTATCATGGTGATACCTATGTGGTTTATCATATATCTTGGTGGTACGAACGTAGTCTGTCATATACTTTGGTAGTACGAACGTAGTCTGTCATGTACCTTAGTGGTACGAACGAGATCTATCATATACCTTGGTGGTGCTTGATCTCAGGTCAGGTATGTGAAATTAAGGATAATTTCCTATTGTGCACCTTGACCAGTTACTACTTTAAGATAATTGTATAAATATCGTGTATTATTTAGATACATGATATTGATGATTGTTATGCTACAATATGTGCCATGGTACTGGACACATTGAATACATAAAGATGAATGGGCATCATGTGATATGATGACATAATATGTATGTTGTATTGCATTAATTAGAATGGAGAGAAATTCTGTCATGCTGATGGTGATGTTATTCTTTTATTGGTATACGCTAGGTCCATGAGCAATAATAAAATTTTCATTGTGACTACACGTGTGGAACAGACTTGTGTATGCGTTGGTTGGTGTTTCTTATTCAGCTAATGGTTGATAGGAAATCTGTAAAGTGACCTGTGCATTGTGTGTGTGAGTAATATCATGCTCTAGAAGGAATAAGGAAGATATTGATGGGACATTTAAATGCCATGATAACTTGTTTTTGGGCTGTGATGTTCAATTGGTTGTTGTTGAAAGTTTAGAGGAATTGCGTAATTAGTTCAATAGTATAATTCTATTGGATAGTTTTTATTCAAATGATCTTTTGTGCCTATTAATTTGGTATGAATGCATCTACCCTAATTATGATATATATTTTTTTATTGATAGAGTAACGCATGTTCTTGGAAAAGTATTGACAATGATTCCATGTTTATTAATATGCGATGACAGGAGTGTGTGTATTAAACATACATGTTTTCAAAACCCTTAGCTTGAATGCGTTTATCTTGATGTTGCTTGTATTGCGGGTGTAATGCATGTTCCATTATGCCATGGAAATGAATGATATATTTATTAGCATGTGTAACTTTATGGATTTTAAAGCAAATAAGCATATTTAAAAATATATATATATATGCATGAGTTAAGAAAGACTTTATAAAACGTGTCAGAAAAGTTATGGATAATATGGATAAACTTCCCTTCAGTTTGTGTTATTGAGCCTAGAACTCCCTACCTAGTAGCTAGTTTTTAAGATAGCTCTAAA
Source organism: Khaya senegalensis (assembly GCA_032402905.1). Lineage (NCBI taxonomy): Eukaryota > Viridiplantae > Streptophyta > Magnoliopsida > Sapindales > Meliaceae > Khaya > Khaya senegalensis. Next base: position 1,457,332 of record CP135540.1, on the reverse strand, counting down.
ATTGGTTCTTTCTATGAACCAAGAATATGCACAATCCAATAAATAGCGGTATATTGTGAACCGCAAGAACGTGTAATTCGGATTGTGGGAAAAGAGTAGGGATTGAGATTGTATACATATATATAGTTATGACCCGATATTCAACTTATCCATAACTGTTGAAAGGTTCACCCTATGTGTATTATGTTGTCCAACTATGTGACTATGAGCATATGTGCATGATTGCTGATATTATATGGTTTCTTGTATGTGTGAACTTGCATATGCATGTGACTATGTTATGGATGATGAAAGGTTCAGAATTATGGTGATATCGTGCATAAGTTTTAAGAAGGTGCATTGTCATGGAATATTATGTTTTAAATATATATATATATGTATGTCCATGATTTGAATGAAAATAAATGTCTTATGCATTTTGTATGCATTAACATGGTTTTGCAAGAATAGTATTATGTTGATAAGTTCATAAAGGAATGAAGAGCGATTTGATTGCACTGTAAGGAGTATTTGCATGAGATACTTAGAAAATGGTAGATTTTCAAAATATAGATTTTTGAAAATTGTGGTTTATAAATTAAACTGATGGGGAAAGTATGATGAGGAAATAACGAGCTGTTATGCAATGTCAGTAGGAACCTTCTGAGATGGAAGGGTGAAACTGGCCACCTAAATGGGTGAGAGCTGTTATAATTTATTATTATGAGATAGAAGATCACAGGTTGATTTAAGAAACCATAGGTCGGGTCCTATCTCCTTTTGGGAGACACTGAATGTGATTGTGTAGGCCGTATTTTGAGTCCTACTACCCATGATTGATCAAGTGATCAAGGAATTCAAAAACAAAATATTCTATACATGCCAATATTTATAATACCATATTTTCCTATGAGAAATGGTTTTAATGAAAACTTGCATCTCTTGAACATAGGTATCACTATACTATGAATGAGATCATTTATAACTTATATATTATCAGGAATAGTTATGTATTGACACCTAGATAAAAATGACCTACATGTAGGCGATTGCTTCCAATGTATGTGAATTTCAGTATGTATAGGTGCTCAGCTACGGCATTCATTGTGCATGGGTTAAATGTGTGATGTTTGACGCATATGTGGTATCCATTGTGCATGGAATAAGTGTACAATGGTATTTAGAAATAAAGACATGACTTTGCTTCTCGTAGTAGCAGTCAAAATTTTATGTTACATATCAAATATTATATATATGACTGGGTTATCTTGGTCATGAATCCCGATACTTGAAATCCTTTCTATTCGCTGTGGTTTTATAGTCGGCGATATATGTATGTGGAAAGAGATATTCAACTCAATAGTTGAGTGATTAAAGCGAGAGGTTATAGCCATGTGTTGAATACACATAGTTGATGTTGCTTTTTATGAATGAACATGAGCATTCTGTGGATGATGATGCAAATGTCTAATTAGGGGAAAACACTTGATGGTGTAGATTATGGCCGAGGTGGATGAATTGTTAATTCTATTTGACCTACTTTCACTAATTTCGAGGACGAATTCCATTAAAAGGGGAGGTATTGTAATATCTTGAAATTTCTATATTCTTAAAATCCTGTCATGGATTTATAATACAGTGTTTTTGAAAGTTTTGATAAGAGAGAAAGTTGGCCAGTATTCGAGACAGCGTACTGTATGAGCAAAAAATACAGCAATTCATTATCGGTATCAGAAATTTGACGACGAAAGCGAAAAGCTATAATTTCTCGTCGTGCGTGCACGACTATATAAGTAGGAGGGAGTCAGAAAATTCGAAAAACCAACTTCACTTTTTTTCTCCCCTTTCTTTCTCTTCTCTCTCTCCTCCCCACGATTCGCTCTCCTATAAACAGTGACTTTCGTCACCGGACCCCAGATCACCTCACCACCGGCGAGTGGAGGACCGCCGAGCCGTCGCGAGTACAACGCCGCCCTCTTCACGGTGGTGTGCCCAATTCCGGCATTTGGTCACCGGATTCCGGCGATGGAAGGCTGGTCGGGAAGGTGTCTTTCCGGTAAGATTTTCTGCGATTGGTGTAGCTCCGGTGGAATCAGAACTGACCAGTGTGCTCTCCGATACTCGTATTTCGACGCAGTATGTTTAGATCTTAATTTGGAATGGGTTTCGATGATGATTCGAGGGTCCAAAGTAGGTACCTTGAAATCTGAAATTTTAGGATGTTTAATGATTTTGAATGCTTCAATTTGTGTTTTGTGGCATATGGACACCATGGACAGTATCCTGACATTGCAAGAATCGCGATAGTATGTTCCGTTCGTAAAACGAAAACTGAAATTTCGTGAGTTAAATAATGCCTATAAATAGTACCTATGAACAGAAATTTGCACGTTTTTTGAGGATATACCTATAGTGTACGGAGGAGTATTTCGAACGTATATACCTTCTCCGAGACAACTTTTCATCATTTGCATAGGCACTGGGTGCCCGGAGGTAAGATAATATAATATTTAACTTGTGAAAAATTAGATTTTAATATTTATAATATTTATAATTGCATGAATGTATATCATTACAATGGTTTAAATTATAGAAAAGTCTCGTTGGCGGGGAATGAACATAATTGTGCAATTAGAAGTGTTAATATCCGTGTATTAAATATATATAAATATATATATATATATATATATAGTTATAAGCGTAATACTATTACTGTCGACCTGCAGTGCTACATCAGGTACTCTAAAATACCTATATAGCATTGTATGTCCCATGTTTGTATATATATATATATATATATATTTATATGGTAGGTACGCTTGTATATACATACTTAATTATGCCCTTGTGATCGAATGATTGAGTAGATATTGCACTTGATGTTTGCAATGCTATCTGAATGGACATGTGTATATACGTTAGTTTATTATAATTATTGTGTCGTAGTAAGGTAATGGGTATAGTTTGACTTATGATGACATATTGGGATTGCGTGTAATGACGCAATATATGATAATCGATTAAAATATGTTTTTGTAAATTTGTAATAATAGTGATATAGTGTATCCATATGTTCGGATTGTAATATATTTCTGTATTTTATCTTGATTGTTTTATGATGTATTTATATGCCAGAGTAGAATATATTTTCATGACTTAGTACGGCTAACCTTACGATAAATCCATACGTATGAAGTCTTTTTAGAAGATAAGGCTAATAAATGTGTTCATAGGTAATTATATTATCTATTATGAAATTATGAATGTGCCTTTTAATTAATGTAAGCAAAATGGTCATTTTGTCATGATTAAGTCGACTAAGAATAAATCTGTATGGATAATTGGTATAATTAGGATAATTATGGATCGGTAATTTTTCTGTTACACTAGTAAAGCCGTACAGGACGAAGCAGTATCAGTAGAATAAGACTGTGGTGCCCTTCGGGGTATGTTGAACCCATAGTAGCTCCAGATTAATAATAAGACTGTGGTGCCCTTCGGGGTATGTTGAACCCACAGTAGCTCCGGATTAATAATAAGAATGCGGTGCCCTTCGAGGTATGTTGAACCCATAGTAAGAAGCGGCTGTTCTCCATGGCGTCCTTGGGTACATGCAACCTATAGTATAACTATTTATCCTGTTGGTCTGAGGAATCCGGTGTGGTGGATATCATGACCATGATCTATAATTTACTTAATTATGACCGATCTATAAGGAAATAAATTCGTATGCCTACTAGATTCAAACTGTATGATATAATACTTTTATCTGTTAAGAGTTGCTTGTGTTTGTGTGAATAGTGACGAGGTAGTAACACGTTATGTTTTATTTGGTATTGGGATTGTCCTGGTTTTCTTGTGCAGGTAGGGCAGCTTATATGTATAGGCAAACTCTTGCCGAATTTCTATAAGAAATACTATTCTGTAACACCCCCTTCCTTTCATTTCTATTCATGTGGCATATAGTACATTGAAATTATCGAAAAGACAAAAATCAACGCTTTCTCATAGTGAAGCGAAGTTTTCATTTGTTCAAAAGAGTTTATAGAAAGTAACTACAAATAGTAACAACTAAAATAGTATTTTTTTTTTCTAAAGAATTATTATGCATTTTAATGAAATTAATATTTCAGAGTACACAGAAAGGAAATTACTTAACAATGGCCTCAACCTTAGATATACTATGCCCCGTCCGAAAATCTTTTGCCTCAACTACACTTTCCGGAACCGCTACCGCTATATCGTATTCACCTGAAAATAAAATCCCACAAAGGGGTGAGCACACCACATGGCTCAGTAAGATAATACAATACTTAAATAAAGGAAGGAGCATGTTACCTGAATCCCTACTTATTTTAGCCATTTCACACAATTTCACACACACAAGTAAATGCGTGTCCACATATCCATGTTCATGCCCGACAAGCATATACTCAATAATGTATGCAAGATATTATATCATCTCCTTTAAAACTCTAAACACTATATCATTTATGAATTCTGTATAAATATCTCAATCAGAGTAACACTCCTCATGACATACCATACTCAGATAATGCAATCTCGAACCATATATTTTCTAATTGAATCACTTTATCACTTGTGTCCGTTTAAATTCTATTTTTATTCTTATCAACGAACACCTACATGACCATATAAAATCATTACATAGTTATTCGTATAGATAATAACTAATGTCGCGGCCCCATACAGAGGAACTGCTTAGAAGCCGGTATAACCACACAATATCAATCACACATTCGGCCCGAGATAACCAAAATATCCTAGGCACACAATCAATACCCATATAGGATATAAATATTTCAAACACCTAAATATAGATACAACCGAGGGTATTAGTAAAAACGATAACACTATTTCTGTATGCCATTTCCACTCCCGGAAGGTTGGTGATAGAAATTTTATTGCGTTTACAAATGATCGATTATACTAAGGAACATTATGGATCATGGTTGTTACTCTAGGCCACTGGCCATTTGGTGGACAGCTGTGGATTCCACCTACCCCTCAGGGTACCACAGTCTTAACGTCACACCTCCATTAGAAACTGGCTTACAAGCCCAGCTGAGGGAGATGGAACATACATATGCGATCCACGTATCACAATTATCTCAATACTGGTTCATTACCAGTCTATGTTATCATACATTCATATTATCTCTTTATTTTCACTAAAGCAAGACAACCTGACAGTTATACTATAATCACAAATACACGTCCTCTATTCTTTATTCCATACTAGAAATTCTTTCACCTACATTAAACCTTGACTATACTATTATAAGGACACATATCACTTTAATCCTAGTCGTTCGCTAACGTGTACGGATGATAATAATGTAAACTCATAAACACACTTATAACCATATAAACTAATAAATCAAATGACCCGCAATACATCCAATATACCTTTTCAACAATATCCTCAAACTTCTCACATGATCTTCAATCTATTATGGATTCACCCATATTCTTTTTGTTTCATAAGCATACCGGTGAGTTAGACAAGATTCTATATACTAGAAGTGACGCGACCTAGATATTGCCTAACCCATTATCTTATTTAACTCTTAACTTTCCATTTTCAAGCTGATGCTAACTTCCTGTTTCTACAAAGTTAAGTTCTCTTTTAAATAATTGAGACCTATCAAAGTGTATTCAGACTTCAACCATTTCTGCCATTTATAGTCATAATGAAAACCCAATTGTGACTGCAATAAAAGGTAATCCTAGACCCACCTCTACATATGAAAACCATAATACAAAGGGAGGTCATGAATAGCTATATGAATAGTATTTCTTATAGGAATTCGGCAAGAGTTTGCCTATACCTATAAGCTGCCCTACCTGCACAATAAAACCATGACAGTCCCCATACCAAATAAAACACAACGTGTTACTGCCTTATTGCAATTCACACTAACACAAACAACTCTTAGCAAATAGAAGTATTCTACCATACAGTTTGAATATAATAGGCACACAGATTCATTTCCTTATAGATTTGTCATAATTAAGTAAATTATGGATCATGGACATGATATCCATCGTACACTTCAATATATATATACAATGGTCATTCGCCCACACCGGGTTCCTCAGACCAACAGGATAATTAGTTCTACCATGGGTTGCACGTACCCAAGGACGCTATGAAAAACAGCTGCTTCCAACCATGGGTTCAACATACCCCGCGGGCACCATGGTTTTTATTATCATTTCTCAATTGCTGTGGGTTTAACATACCTCGAAAGGCACCACAGTCTTACTATCAATACGGAGCTGCTGTGGGTTCAACATACCTCAAAGGGCACCACAGTCTTATTATCAATCCGGAGCTGCTGTGGGTTCAACATACCTCGAAGGGCACCACAGTCTTATTATAATGATACTGCTCTGTCCTGAGCGGCTTTACTAGGGTAACGGAAAAACTATCGATCCATAATTATCCCAATTATACTAGTTATCCACACAGATTTATTCATAGTCGACTCAGTCATAACAACATGACCATTTTGCCTACATTAATCAAGTAGCATTTTAGTAATTTCATGATAGGTAATATAATTACCTATGCAACACATTTATTAGTCCTTATATTCTAAAAGGACTTCATACGTATGGATTTGTCGTAAGGCTAGTAGTACTTAGTTATAAAAACATATTCCACTCTGGCATATAAATAAACCATAAGACAATCAAGATAAAACACAGAAATATATTACAATTCAAACGCATAGATACCCTATACCACTATTAATACAAATTTGCAGAACATATTTTATTCGGTTATCATATATTGCGTCATTACACGCAATTCCAACACGTTATCACAAGTAAAACTATACTCATTACCTTATTACGGCACAGTAATTATAATATACTAACGTATACACACATGTTAATTCGAATAGTATTGCAAAACATCGAATGCAGCATCTACTCAATCATTCCATCATAAGGGCATAATTATGTATGTATATATATAAGCGTTCCTACCATATAAATATATGTAAATACAAACATGGGATATACAATGCTGTATAGGTATTTTAGAATACCTAATCTAGCACTGCAGGTCGACGGTAATGGTATTACGCTTATAACTTTATATATATATATATATATATCTAACACACGGATATCAACACTTCTAATTGCACAATCATGCCCATTCTCCGTCAATGGGACCTTTTTACAATTTAACCCATTATTATGATGTGTATTCATACAATTCTAAATATTATAACCTATTTTTTCACAATTTAAATATTATATTATCTTACCTCTGGGCATCCAGTACCTATACGAATGATGACAAACTGTCCCGGAGAGAGTATACGCGTTCAAAATACTCCTCTGTACGCTACGGATTTTTTCTCGAAAAACGTGCAAGTACTGTTTACCGGCACTATTTATGATCACTATTCATAGTCACTATTCAACCCACAAAATTTTGGCTTCCGTTTCATGAACGGAACATACCATCGCAACCCTTGCGATGTCAGAATGCTGTTCATGGTGTCCATATGCCACAAAACACAAATTAAAGCCTTTAAAATCACCAATCATCCTAAAATTTCAGATTTTAAGATACCTAATTTGGACCCTAAAATCATCATCGAAACTCATTCCAAATTGAGATTTAAACATACCACGTTGGAGTACGAGTGTCAGAGAGCACACTGGTCGGTTCAGATTCCACCGGAGTTACACCAATTGTCGGAAATCTTGCCGAAAACACCCCTTCCCGATCAGCCTTCCCACGCCGAAATCCGGTGACCAAATGTCGGAACGGGGCACACCACCGTGAAGAGGGCGACAAGACGATGCCAGACGCGCCAGAGGTGTCGGTCAACTCGCCGTGGACCGCCGTGAATCGCCGGCCAAAGTTCATGTCGGCGGAGCTTCAGGCGGCGCGTGAGGGCGCATGGCAGCGGCGATCGGGGCGGGGTTGGCGGCGTTGCACTCGCGACGGTCCGGCGATCCTCCACTCGCCAGTGGTGAGGTGATCCGAGGTCCGATGACGAAAGTCACTGTTCACAGGAGAGAGAACCGTGGGGAGGAGAGAGAGAAAATAGAGGAAAAAAGTGAAATTGATTTTTTGGGTTTTTCGACCCCGTCCCGCTTATATAGTCGGGCACGCACGACGAAAATTACAGCTTTTCGCTTCAGTCTTCAAATTTCTGATACCGGTAATAAAATACTGTATTTTCTGCTCATACAGTGCGCTGTCCCGAGTACCGGTCAACTCTCTCTTTTATCAAAACTCTCAAAAATACTGTATTATAACTCCATGATAGGGTTTTACGAGTATAAAAATTTCAAGATGTTACATATTCATACTGCCATTCATGACCTTTCTTTGTATTCTGGTTTTCATATATAGATGAGGGTTTAGGATTACCTTTAATTGCAGTCACAATCGAATTTTCGTTATGATTGTGAATTGCGGAAATGGTTGAAGTCTGATTACACCTTGACAAATTTCAATTCTTTAAGAGAGAACTTAACCTTGTAGAAAGAGAGAGCTAGCATCAGCTTGGAAAAGGGGAATTAGGATTTAAATAAGATAATGTGTTAGGCAATATATAGGCTACCTTACTTCAAGTATATAGAATCAGGTCTAACCCACCGATGTGCTTGTGAAACGAAAAGAATATGTTTAAGTCCATAATAAATTAAAGGTTATGTGAGATGCTTGAGGATATTGTTGAAAAGGCACACTTGGTGTATTGCAAGTCATTTTCGATATATTAGTCTATACATTTATACGTGTGGTGGAGGGTACGGTAAGGATATGATGTATAGGAGCTATGTTATGAGTTTACATTTGTCATTACCAGTGTATCTTAACAGACAACTAGGATTGGATTGATATGTGTCTTTATAGTGGTATAGTCAAGGTTTATGTAGGTGAAAGAATCCCTAGTATGGGATAAAGAATGGCGGACGTGTATTTGTGATTATGATACAACAGTCAGGTTGTCTTGATATAGTAAGAATAAAGAGGTAATATGAATGTATGATAAAATAGACTGGTAATGAACCAGTATTGAGATAATTACAATATGTGGATCGGATATGTATGTCTCATCTCACTCAGCTGGGCTTGTAAGCCAGTTTCTAATTGAGATATGATGTTAAGACTGTGGTACCCTGAGGAGTATGTGGAATCCACAACTATACTCCGAATGGCCTTGTAGCCTAGGGTAACAACCATGATCCATGATGTCTCTAAGTATAATCAATCACTTATAAATGCAATAAATTACTACCACTAACCTTCCGAGAGTGGAAATGACATACAGAAGAAGTGTTATCATTTTTACTAATACCTTTGTTTGTATATATATTTAGATATCTGAAATATTTATATCCTATGTGGGTATTATTTGCGTGTCTAAGATATTTTGGTTATCTCAGGCCGAGTGTGTGATTGATATTGTGTGGTCACACCGGTTTCTAATCAGTTCCTCTTTATGTGGCTGCAACATTTAGTTGTTATCTATACGAATAACCATGTATTGATTTTATATGGTCATATAGGTGTCCGTTAATAAGAATAGAAATAGGATTTAAACGAACACAGGTGTTGTAGCTATTCATTTAGAAAATATATTGTTTGAGACTGCATAGCATGTGTATGGTATATTATGAGGAGTATTAATCTGGTTGAGATTGTTTATATAGAATTTATAGTTGAGATAGTGCTTAGAGTTCTGGATGATATGGCATGATTTCTTGTATACATTATTGGGCATAGGTTTGTCTGTACATGTACATTGATATATGGACATACATTTACCAAAGTGTGTGGAATTGTATGAAATGGCCAAATAAGTAGAGATTCAGATATCATGCTCCTTCCTTTATTTAAGTATTGTATTAACTTGCTGAGCAATGTGGTGTACTCATCCCTTTGTGGGATTATTACTTTTCAGGTGAATACGATACAGCGGTAGTGGTTCCGGAAAGTGCAGTTGAGGCAAAGATTTCAGACAGGGCATAATATATCTAAGGTTTAGATTATTGTTATATAATTTCCTTTTTGTGTACTCTAAAGTATTAATTTTATTAAAATACATAACAATACTTTAGAGAAAAAAAAATATATTACTATTTTAATCGTTACTATTTATATGGTTACTTTCTATAAACTCTTTTGAACAAATAAAAATTTCACTTCACTATAAAAAAGCGTTGATTTTTACCCTTTTCGATAATTTCAATGTACTATATGCCATATGAATAGTAATGAAAGGAAGGGGGTGTTACACATTAATATCCATTTCATCCGAGAAAAGCTATTTAGAAAATAGCTTGAAATTCGATACATTCCCACAAAAATCAAGTAATAAATATCTTAACTAAACCGTTACCTATTGAAAGATTTAGAATTCCGGAAAACAAGATCAATGTCTTACCAAACAATTGAGGTTGAGTAGGTGTGTTAAGAATGAATATAATCTAAATGTTCTCACTGTCTTCCCTTTCCTTTATCACATACAATAGACATCAGTGAGGCACTTCACCTGTACACAAGTTCAGGCTTTTTCTATCTATAAAGGCAGTACAATGCTTAAAATTGTTACATTAGAATAGTCCAGGAAACTTTACAACTATCCATTTCCTTAAAGCAAGATATGTCATTCGTTTATGAATGCTTAGGGTTTATTTTGTTTTATTTACTATATATAGCCAAAATATAGAATACCTTTAGTCTTCATTTGGTTATCTACTCTCTGTTTCCCTCAAATATCTTTTAGGAGAAACAGATACATAATAATCAAGAAAATGATTTCTAATATAGTGTCAAGCTAGTAGGCCAATAAATCTATTACATAATTCTCTTGTTTCAAGATTTGTGTTTATTCTTTTTTTTTTAATCTTTTAAATGTAAGATTGTCAATCAAATATGATTATGGTTTCTTTGGTACGTAGTTATCTTATTATATATGGTATTCAAAAATATAATATGCATTTTACTATAGTGTTGTTAATAAAATCTTATCATATACACGTGTTTTATTTAAAGAACGTATTAAAATGGTCCCATTATATTTTTTTTCCCATATTTTTATATAGTATTTGAGCATTAAAATTTATCATAATTGTTAAGATTTTGAGTTTTGGCATCTTATGGCAATGCCATGAATTTAAATATTCATTTGTATATTTTGAAATCAAAATTTTTGTTGAGACAAATTTGGAATAATTCTGAACATCTAGGTTTACTTCTTTACATACCATTTTTAATTTTTTGATTATTTAAAAATATATGGTTATCAAACTTAATTAAGAAATAGGTTATGTCAATTCTATGACTCCAAGGAAATAAGATTTGTTGAAGAACTATAGTTTTGCTAAGATAAGATTTTTCCTCTTTAGGAGATTTATTCCTTTGCGTATTTAGGAAACAAAAATATTTTAAAAATACATTAAAGTTTCAATATAAATATATATTATTGTTAGTTTTGTAATGTGCCTTGGAAATGTCATTAGAGAAGCCTTGTGTGTGAATTTTGTCTTCCGTGTTTTTGTTTTGTATTTCTAATGTTTTGACTGAAAAATAACATAGTGGAAAGTACGAGTCTCTTATTTCTATTTTATTAAACTTAGAGAATTAAATCTCTTAAATATTATGAAGACTATCTAATATTATTCTTCAACAGGGAATATAGTTTTTTGGAAAAAGAAATTGTGCTAGTTGAAAGGAGTTTAACAACATTAAAGTAAGGAGATCTCGCTAAACAATTTCACCAAGAAGATTCAACATAAAGGCAATAATAAAAAGAGGGAATCTTTAATTCATATAAGTCTATTAGTGTTTGTAGGTTGTTTTCTTTGAACGTGGCCTTGTGGGTATAAGATTGAAAATTTTGTACCATGTTAAAACTGTTAATTTTCTTTACATAGTTTATGGTGTGTTAGTTTATTAATTGAATTAATTAATTAAAATTGGTAATCATTTGATAAATAGATCTAATAATTAGTATAAAAGATGGTCACTGATTTAATTGGTAAAATTTTAGTGTTTTAAGTAATTTTTGTAGGTATGGATTATCCAAGGATAGGAAGGATGAGAGCTTATATGAGAAGGCACACTTACTTGATGGCATGATTAACTTATATTAGAAGGCAAGGATGAGATCTTTTATCAAATTCATTGATTAAAATGCACAAGGCATTATACTTATTGGTTGGACTTTTCTTACCATAACTGATGACAAGGTATTAAAATTCCTTAATGTAAAAAAGCATGGATAAGTAAAGAAAATAGCTTGTGAAATTCTAACTTTTAAGCTCTAAATGAAATCTTACACGCAGGTGATGTGAATCAATGCAAATTAATTTCAAACTTACAATCAATAAGTTACTTATGAGGGAATTTTGGTAGTAAAGCTATCTAAACTCCAAATTCTTGCTTCTACTTTTGAAAATTTAAGACTGAATTATAATAATTGCTTTCTAATTTTAATTCCAAATGAAATGATAATAAATCTCATGCTTTAGGTTAGGAATATTCAAAAACTAAGCGAGTAAGAAAATATTGCAAATTCTTTAAAAAGTTTCAAGCAAAAATCATTTCCTTTTAATAAATTAAAGCCATTGACTTAATGAAGTTTAAAGAATAGATGGGTTCTCTTAAAACATTTGGGATGAACTTGAAACAATAGTTGAAAAAAAAATCCCAGCTTTTCAGGCTGAAATTAAGCATGCACAACACAAAGAAAATTTAGACAATGATGATTATCAGATAGTTATTCTTCTCACAAAGAATTTCAACAAAATTATTTAAAAAAAAAAAGATGGCATGTATTAATTAACCGCCAAATTTTCTTCAAAAGGTGCTTGTTCTTTGAAATCATTTGAGAATAACAAAAATAATGGTAGTGAATATAAGAATTTAAAGATTTTGGACATATATAAGTCGAATGTGTGACTACACTTAAGAAGAAACCAAAGGCCATGAAAACCACTTGGAGTGATAATGAATCAAAAGAGTAAACATCATAAAATATAAGTAATTGCGTTACTTTTAATATTCCTTAAAGTTTTAGAAGGTTGAAAACTAAATATATCTAATTTTGTTGTAATAGAATCAATAGATGTTCATTAGAATAAAATAACAAAAAAAATGACACTAAACTTGGTATTTGTTAAATGGATTTTGATAAACATAGTGAGATGGATGAGGTAAACATGAACACCATACATGCTTTTTACGAACTAATGCTCAATAAATAGATAGAAGTGTGCAAACTGTATAACGCCTTGGAAAAGCATGTAAATATACTCTTTTACAAATAAACCAAAGTAAAAAAGAATTATATAGGACCGTCATTCTAAAATACAAAAGGATAGGTGAGGAGGAATACAAGCTTGAGTACACTCAAAAAGTCCTTAAAGATGTTGAATTCATGTATATAAATTTGATTACATTTTGACCTTGGAAAAATATACTTGTGGGATTCTCATACCCATTTAAAAAAATATAATAATAATTTAAAAAAAAAATACTAATTTTTTTTTTTTGGTCAAAGCAAACATTCATCACATATACTTATTTACAACATATATAATATATCAAAAATACGATTTATAGCAAAAGTACAATTATTACAGCGTCAAAATCTGGTATGCCCAATTCTTTTGACAGGTCACTGTCTTGAGGATTTGCCCGGTTCCACTGTCCTACTAGTTATACCTGAAAATCATTTCAACCATGGAGTAAGTAATTTAAAATTACTCAGTAAGAACTATAAAACCCAATAAAATAATTTAACAAACTATAATATTCCAACCATACAAATAATAACTAATCAGGATAACAATATATTCCGTATATCCAACGTTACATAATAACCAGTTAGGATTAACCATCCTAACTACGCAATTAACAATTCAATGAGGATATTATGAATAATCATAGTATAGTACCACTTTCCTTTGTACATTATCTACTCCATTTATTCTAATTATACTATCCTATTCTCTTTTCATTTGAGCAGTCATTCTTAGGAAAATTATGGATCATGACCACGTTATTTATCTTACACACCAATACATGAATAAGTTTGGCACAATTATAATGCTACCATGGTTCATCATGCCCTTAAGGGCGCCATGGTGAACTGCCGCTTCCTACCATGGGTTTAACGTGCCCAAAGGCACCATGGAGGACTACCGTGATTTCTCACGTACAATTCCGAATACTACAAGGACGACTGTGGGTTCCATGTGTCCCAAGAAGCACCACAATAAATAATAAATCATTATTCTATTTTGTCCTAAGCGGCTCTGCCGGTGTGTAAGAAAATTTCGAAATCATGTCTTAAAAATATTGGCCACTTATACATTTCTCCACAATTCATCATATATTCATATTACCTATTTACCCTTTACTATTACTCAAGGACTTTTTAGTAATTTATTAAAATTCTAATAACCATATATACAATATTTTATAATTTCTTCCCAATATAAAATAATTTATACCTATCGCCACTTTTCAATACCTACCCACTTATGTACCACCAAATCAATTATAAAAGTAATATTCCTAATAATAACAATAACCAATTCATATATATATATATATATATCTATTTATATATTTATACTTCTAATCCATTTACGTTATATATATATATATATATATATATACACACACACATACACTCACGCGCACACACACGTACATACCTATATTAAGGCATTCCTACATTAAACATACATCGTCGGAAGGGTATTTTAAAATACCTCTTTAGACGATGGATGTTGGCAGACTAAAGCGTGACTATAAGGAATATTTAATCATTAATTTTTTCACAATTATACACACACACACACACACACACACACACATATACACAAACAATTCTACACACATAGTTAATCAACCACTTAAAACACTTCCAAATTTTACACCCGTACTCATTCTCCAGCAATGGGATTTTCTTTTATATATATATACACATATATTTAATCAACCATTTTAAACATTTCTAAATTAATATAATTTAACACTAAATATACAGTACCAAAAATTGACTATTTTTTCATTTTTCTTTTTTTCTTCCATTTTAGACATCTAAACCAATTCCTACCAATTTTATTTATTCCCAATACAATTATTAACATATAAACACATCAAAAATATCATAATTTAATACTTATAAACAGTAACCCGAAATGGACCATTTTGCTCTTTTTTCTATTTTTCTTCTATTTTTCACGTCTAAACCAATTCCTACCAATTCCATATATTTCCAAACACATTTATAAACATTTAAATATATCAAAACACATTAAAATCAAGCATTTAAGTACTCTATAAATAGTGACCGAATATATCCAATTATACACAAACTAAATTTTTTCTTATTTATACAATTATATCCACTTCAATATATTTTACAAATACTCAATTTCACAAATTAGGCATCAATTCTACAAAATTCTTAAATTACAAAATTAGAGTTTAGGGTTCTTACCTCAAATCCAAATATGATGGTTATTGCACCAAATCCAATCTAAAAAAACCTAAAATACCATTTAATCCAAAAAACTATTATTTAAATAATTTTTTCCAACAACTCTAAAAACTAAAACTTAATAAAATCAAGAAATTTTACCGTTAAATTAAAACTCTCGCCGTGTAGAACAAGTTTTCCTTCTGCGGTAACGCAATTAAACGAGCAGATTAAGAGATTTTGCTTGATTTCTTTTCAAAAAGTTGAAAAAGAAAAAAATAGGAGCTCTCGAGGAGGAGAAGAGAAAAAATATGAGTTTGCTTCAATTTTGAAAAGTCAACCATTCTTATTTACATTTATATTTTTAAAAATTATACTATTACCCAATAATTTTTCAAAGCTCCCATTTGACTCCTAAGAAAATTATGAGGCTACCTAGACTATTTTTATATCCTTTCACTTTAGTCCATCAGATTTTAGTGACACGAAATTCGAAAATTTCTTATAAAATGACCATTTTGCCCCTAGGGAAGAAAATTGGTCATTTTGGTCCCTTTCTTCTCTTTTCTAAGGGTATTCTTGTCTAAATTTAATTTTGTTTCTTTCTACATACTTCTAACAATATTTCTAACATTATTAAAAATTTAGATTTTAATCTGACCTTTGTAATATTGGTAAATTGACCATTTTACCATTTTCGACAAAATTATCATTTTATTTATTTTTTTCGACAAATTAGCGATTCTTACCATTTTAAAATTATTCAACTTATATTTTTCTTCAGTAATAACTAAAATATAACCCTTAACTCAATCGTCTTTCATTTGATCTATTAACGCTCATTCAAAATAACAATTTTGCCCTTTACTGTTATTTTGACCCATTTTTTTTGCTAAAATTGCTCTAACTAGAGTTCCAAAAATTTTCTTATATATTTCACAGTATAAAACTCAAAATATATTACAAAAATAATTATACTAAGGTTTCAGAGAAATATCTAGATTTGAAGATGTTACAATACTGGTAGTCAACAAGGACTTAGTTATAATGTTGAAAAGCTTTAAGTTCTAAAATCATATTCAAATAATCAATCTTAAGGTTCTCAAGGTAAAACTGAGAGAATCATTGAAAAATAAATGAAATCAAAATCTATGATTTTTCCAAGACATAGGAAAATATGTATAAAGAAATAAGAAATAATGATTTGTTGCTTATACATCTTTAAACGCTTGTGCTACTAACTTTTGGTATTTAATAATAAATATTCTAAACATATGATAGTAAATTATAAAGCTTGGTAGATTATTATAGTTATTTAGAAAGGCATGCTACATATAGTGATAGTGCCAAATGAAGATTCTTAAGAAAAGGAACATTCAATGTTGAAGAATTCTTAAAACTAAATAATGTTTGTCATGTTAAAAATTTTAAGGCAAGTTAATTAGCATTAGTCAAATTTGTGATCAGGAATTTTGTGTTAATTTTATATAATTAAAATATTATGTATTTGATAAACTTGATAATTGTATTTTGTAAGGATCTAGATCTTTTGATAATTATTTTATTTTAATACACCAACTAGTCAAAGAACATATTTTGATAGCATAGAAATATGCCAACAAAAGCTTGAACATTTAAATCAAATGAACTCAATCAAGATTGTGAATCTAAGTATTGTTCGTAGGGTTTAAAACTTAAAAAAAAAAAAACTACGAGTTTGTGGCTTATGTAAACTTGGAAAGCATATCCAATACAAGCATAAAGTGTTTATGTGAATTTCATTCATGTTTGTTTTATAACATGCTTGTTTTTAATATGAAAAAGAAAGGAAGTCGTTGATTCAAAGTTGAGTTAGCATTGAAGTAGTTAGAGTTATTGAGCTTGCTAAAGGGTAGTTATAATATGTTAAAGTAGTTAAAAATATAGTGTTAAGTAAAACACTGTGTTTGTGTATTGAGTTTAAATACTTTAGAAAACCCAATAATTGTAACAGATGGAACTTAGCTTGTAAATTCTAAAATTAATAATAAAGAGAAATCTTTCTTTTAGTAATCTTTTAGCTATTGTTGTTGTTCTTCTTCTAAAAGTTTCTCATTTTTTTGAAGAAGGTTTTCTTTAATGTTCTATTTTCTTGTTTTTTCATAGTTGTTTCTTTAAATTGATCTCTTTTTTTAATTGCTATCAAAATTTGAATTCTTAGGTGTTCTTAGTGGTTAGATTGGTTGCTTTAAAACCACAAGAGGATTATAAAAAATGGGGTATACGTAGTTTTTAATTGAAAAGTTTATAAGATAGAATGATTTTAATTTGTGAAAAATGAAAATAAAAGTCTATCTAATTCATGAAAGCTTAGAAAAGGCATTGATTGAAGAATCAAAGACATCATTAGATTTAAGTGATACAAATATGAAGGAAATACTTAATAAAGCACACAATGTTCTAATTTTGTCACTTGAGGATGGAGTTTTGAGAGAAATTTAAAATAAAATACTACACTTGGGCTGTGAAATAAATTAGAATCAGGTTATATAAGAAAGTTATTGACATATAGATTGTGTTTAAAGAAACAATTATATGCATTTAGTCTTGAAAAAAGTGGCTCAATCAAAGATCATCTAAATAATTTTAACATAATCTTGCATTTAAGACCATTAACATAAAATCTGAAGATAAGGATCATGCTTTGATGGTAATTACATCACTCTTTCAAACTTATGAACATTTTATAAAGACTCCACTCTATGGAAGAGACACAATAACCATGAATGATATGGAATCAGCTTTACGTTCTAAGGAATTTAATATAAAGACTGAACAAAAAGATTCTGGCATAGTTAATGGATTAAATAAATGTAAAAGGCAAACAAGAGAAAAGAGATTTAAAAGGTGAGAAGTGTTCTAATTCAAACTTAAAGGGTAAGAGATTAAAGTGTTTTTTCTACTATAAAGAAGTTCATTTCAGAAGAGATTGCCCTAAAAGAAAATATTGAAAGAAAGAAAATTCTTCAAAGAAGGGAGATGTTGCCATTGTAATAGAATATGACTTTAGTTATGTTTTCTTATTAACTATCTATCATGGAAAACCAAAAGGTGAATGGATCTTAAACTTTCATTGTGCTTTTCACATGTTACCAAATAAATTATTATTCCTCACATGGAATATGATTGATAGGGAACAGTTACAAAAGAACTAAGTCTACATGATAGTATATGTTAGAAAATTAATAATGTTAGATATGTGATATATGGTTGTCTTAAAAAAAAAAACTTACTATCATTAGGTATTTTGGGTTAGAAGTTTGTGTATTTAAGGCTAAAAATGGTACTTGAAAAGTATCAAAAGATTTTTTGGTATTGTTGAAAGGTATTAAAAGGAATGGTTTATGTCTTATATGAGGTAAGGTAATAACTAAAAAAGTCGATAATGTAACTACCAAAGAATGTGATTCAATAATGATTTGGCATTTTAACTTGGGCTATTGAGGTGAGAAAGCATTAAATGAATAGCAAAAATAAGGTTTACTTGGTGATAATGCATTAAACTTTCTTAAATTTTGTGAAAGTTGTATGCTCAATAAATATCATAAAATAAAATTTGGTTTAAGAACACATAGTACTAAAGGCATTCTAGATTACGTACAATCGAATCTTCATGGTCCTACTCAAGTTAAGTCCTTATGTGGGGTTAAATATTGCCTTTCCATCTTTGATGATTTTTCCAAGAAGTTATGGATCTTCACTTTAAAAAATGGCTTTGAAAATCAAACTAACAAAAAGGTCAAGATTTTAATAATAGATTACGGTATAGAGTTTCATAGTAAAATGTTCAATAATTTATGTAAAGATTATGAGATAATAAGGCATAGAACAGTTAGATTCACTCTTCAACAGAATGGGATGGAAAAAAGGCTAAATGGGATAATAAGTGCAAAAGGTGATTTGTATGTTGATTTGTCTAGGCTTGTTAAAAGTGCCTTAGGCTAAGGTTATTTTAATAACTACATATTTGTTAAACATGAGTCCCTTATTTATTTTGAGTTTTCAGACACCAAAAGTGATAAGGATAAATCATCCATCATGTTAACTTGCCTTAAAGTATTTAGTTGGGCAACATATGCATATATTACTTAAGGGAAGTTAAATTCTAGGACTATTAAAAGCATTTATTGGTTATCCTTATAAGGTTAAAGGTTATAAACTATAACATAGTGATGAAAAGAATAGCATGTGCATAATTAGTAAAGATATAGTTTTTCATAAAGAAGAAGTTGATAAAAAGGAAAACTCTTCACATAATAAAAATGAAGATTAGGGATTCAATTAGAACTCATTTGAGTTGAAGGTAGAACTTGAATCAAAGCATCTTTAACCTGCACAGAAGGAAACTAAGTCAAAAGATTCTATAGCAAGTAATGTTGATATTCAAAGTTATATATTGGTTAAACTAATTCAATTGCATATGAATTAAATGCTGTTAATAAGGTCACAGGGACAAGTCCATTTTTTATTTTCAAAAAGTAATAAATTCTGAAGAAGCTGAATAATGGCACCTTACAATAATTGATTAAATGAACTCATTGCATAAGAATAAGATTTGAAAACTAATTGCAAAGTCA
The DNA here is from genome assembly GCA_032402905.1 of Khaya senegalensis. Lineage (NCBI taxonomy): Eukaryota > Viridiplantae > Streptophyta > Magnoliopsida > Sapindales > Meliaceae > Khaya > Khaya senegalensis. Next base: position 1,437,237 of record CP135540.1, on the reverse strand, counting down.
AAAAAAAAAGAAAGATTGTCAATTATAAGTGAATCTTTAAGAGAAAGGAAAATTCAGTTAGAGTAAAAGCTATAAAGTATAAAATAAAATTAGTGATAAACGTTTTCTTTGCAAAGGAAGAAGTTGGCTTTAAAAGTGTTTGCACCAGTGCTTAGACAAAGATGTTTCAATAAGAATTGCCTTTACTTTAATGGCTGTTTTGGATCTTGAACTGGAGTAAATAGATGTTAGAATAGCATTTCATCGTGGCAACTAAGAAAAAAAAATATTATGCAACAACCTAATGGATTTATTAAAGTAGGGGATGAAGATAAAGTCTACATGCTAAAATGTCCTGCATGCTAAAAAGTCTTTGCATAAACTTAAATAGTTCTTTGAACAATGGACAATTAGGTTTGATAGGTTTATGCTGAACAAAGGATATAAGAGAAGTAAATATGATGATTATGTTTACTTTAAAGGTGAAAACATGGATGGAATGGTATTCTATTTGTTTATGTTGATGATATATTGATAGTTGAAAAAGATACGAAGAAAATTCTTAAACTTAAACATCAATTAAGCTCAAAATTTGATATGAAATATATAAAGGGCAGTGAAGAACGTCCTAAGTATTAAAATAGTTAAAGATAAGAGGAAGAAACAATTGAATCTATCTTAAGATTTGTACTTGAAGATTTTAGAGAAATAACAATCTTTTAAGCTACCATTAGTACACTCTAGTTTATCTGTGAATTAGTTACCATATACTAATTAAAAGAAGAAACTAATGTGGAAGATTCTATATGTAAATATCATCAGTAATATTATGTATTCAATTATTTATTTAAGGTCAAATTTAATACATTCCTTAAGTGTTGTCAACAGACTTATAAGCAATCCTAGTAAAACTTATTGGAAAGCTGCTAAATGGATACTTAAGTACATCAAAGCTAGTATGAGAAGCAAGTTAATCAATTGAAAAGGAAAGGAATGCAGAGAAAGAGTGATTGGCTTTGTTGATGTTGATTATACTACAAACTTATATAACAAAAGGTCCTTATTTGGTTTTATTATTTCTTTTTGTAATTATACAATTAGCTAAAAGAAAAGTCATAAAAGAAGCTATCTAGTTGAAAGGAATTTTAAATGAATTGATGATGCATTATAATTATACAATTAGCAAATTTGTCCCTCTTAAGAAGTTTGAGTACTGTTCGCAAAATACTTGTTTGCAATAGGAAAACAAAGAATAAGTTATGTTTTTAGCTTAAATTCTTGATAAGTTCATGTTTGATAGTTTGTTGAACTTGTTTTGTGAAGTTCTAATATAAGGTTGAATTTGATTCAAGGTGGAGACTTGTTGATATAAATCAAGTTTAAGTTTATTTTCTAGTATGCATGTTTCTCGTATAAAGAAGTAAAGAAGTCGTTGGTTCAAAGTTGACTTGACATTAAAGTAGTTAAAGTGAAATGTTATGTCAAGTGAAATGATGTGTTTTATGTATTGAGTTTAAATAGCCTTAGAATACCCAATACTTGTAAAAGTTGGAACTTGGCTCATAAATTCTAAAATTAGCAATAAAGAGGAATCTTTCTCTTAGTAATCTTCTAGTTATTGTTTTTCTTCTCAAAGTTTCTTGTTTTCTTCAAGAAGTTTTCTTTTTGTGCCCTATTTTCATGTTTTTATTATTGTTTATCTAGTTTGCTATCTTTTTCTTTTTTTTCTTTTTTTGTTGTCAAAATTTGAGTTCTTTTGTGTTCTTGGTGGTTGGATTTGTTGCTTTAACACAAAATAATTTATCATATCTTTGCATCCAAGGTAGTTCAATTGCTTCACATGAATCGTGTAAATTCTTATTTAGATAGAAAACAAAGAAGTAAGAATTACATATTTTTATGTGTATATAATATCTCTTAGTATACTAGGGTTAATTTTATTAAATAAAAATCAATTATAATCAATATTTTTAAAAAACTATGTGTGAAATTAGGAAATGAGAAAGATTGTAATTTTTGTAAAATAATTAGAATAAGAAGTGATCATGGAAAGGAATTTAAAAAAAAAAAACTACTTATGTTTGTTTCTGCAATAAACATGGCATCAAGCATAAATTTTTAACTTCTAATAAATCAAAATAGAACGGTGTTATGAAAGGAGAAAATATAACCTTAAAAGAAATAGCTTAAGTTACGTTGAACTCAAAGAAATTATCAAAGAGAATATGGACTAAGGCAATAAACATGACATGTTACACAATTTAATGTCACACAATTTAATCATGTATATTTATGCCCGAGTACAAGTAAGACTCTTCATGAAATTTAGAAAGGTATGATATCTAACTTGAGTAATTTTCATATGATTAAAAGCACTTGCTATATCCCAAGTAATAGAAAACGCTGTGATAAGTTTATATTCAATTTATTTTATGGTGTAAAAGTGCGATAATTCTAACTATGATTATTCATGACTACTATATTATGAAAATTGTATAATACTATGTTGACATCAACTATTCACTTCTAATAGTTTAATTTCTTTTTAAATTTGTTTAGCTTTATTTCTATTGATTCATGGATCTACTTGTACAATGTAGACAGATTAGACCAAATTATGATTACAAATTTTTTATGAGGGTTGTGCGCGATTTTGAAAATTTTGTGTTAAATCATAATTTCTGAAAAGGTGTCACCTTTTTGTGAAACTTTGCTCAAAATCAAAATTCTTTACTCTTTTCCATGACTACTATTTTGCAAATATTTGAATGATTTTTGGGTTTAATTCAAATTATGAATTCATTCTAAGTAAGGTGTCACTAATATTTCTCAAATCCTAGTTAAGAGTTGAATTGAAATTTGCCCGATCTAAATTAAATTAGGATTTCCTATTTGAAATTGACTAACTCCTTTGTCTTTCTTTGTTGTAACAACAATGGTGCTCACTCGAAATAATCATCTAAAATTTGATGATGTCTAGTTTTCTAAAGCAACTTTTGTTTGCTTACCTTGCTGCCAACTACCTTTTTAAGTATCATGATTTTATTATATTTCACCAACTCTTTCTCACTTGCAGGGTGCTCATCAAACCTTATCCAACCTCACCTTGATGAATTTTGACAAAAAAAAGTTGGTTGACAATGTAGTTTCTCCTCCACCAAGTGAAACAAACCCAGAACAACCTGTGGCATATTATTCCACACCTATTTCAAAACTAATTCCACTAAAACCATTAACTCATTCTACCAAAAAAATAAAAGGAGAAACAAGTACTCTTCCACACTCGTGATGCCTCTGTTGCCTATTTTCATTGCTTTTTATATTTTAGAAAGTCAAGACTTGTGTTCTATCATACTAGTAGAAACTTTTTATATGAGTGAATAGTTTAATTAGAAAATTTTAAAAGTTATGATATATTATACCTTAAAAAATATCAAATAAATACATGAATATTATAATAAATATTTTACATTTTATCAGTTTTTGAAAAAAAAAAACAAATTGTAAAAAATTTGAACAAAATTGTATGATTTTCAAATATTTATTATCCAAGTATAATTTTGGAAAAATTTGCGATCATTCTACAAATTCAACAAAATTTTTCTATAAATACCCAATATTTTTATTGTTTACAAAATAATCCCACTCTTTTTCTCTCTCTATATGTTTTCGCCACTACTCTGATGAAACCATTCTGGACCTCTAATCACCATGATTTTCAAACCATATGACCTACTTCATGTTCTCGTTTTACCACAAAAAGTCTTACCTCAATCCGAGATCTGAATTTCTACCAAATTCTATTTGAAATTTTAAAAATTCTTTAACTTAACTTCTTAACCAACCTAAACTTTTCTTGAAAATTTGAGCATATTAGTTAACTCATCACTACTAGTAGAACAAAATCATTGAAAGCATCAAACCTAAACATTATTGGATTCCTTTTGAAAATGTCATCGAAGTTGCGATATTTTGGCTAGATTTCCAACAAATGGTGCATCAGATGAAAAAATGGACACTGGCGTAGGATTCAGGACATTGAGACCTATAAGATAGGATAAGACTTATCCACTAGATCATTTAAATTTATATCACCGCTGTCGTTGATTGTCAAAGTGACCAATCAATGAATCAACTCTTAGTTAAAACACTACTTCAAACATTTCGAACATCATTTTTGGCCTAGAAGACATTTGGTAGACTTGTTCAATGAAAGGAATCCAATTGTAAACTCGGATTAACCAAACAACATTTCAAATTGGGACACATATAAAATGAGACAATCGAAGTAAAGATTCAGTCACTTGTTTAGTTGTGTATTTTAAAAATTTAATTGAATATAGTATGAAATGAACTTAAATTATTTTAAATTGAGTATAATGTTTTATAATGAAATTGTTTAAGTGGCATGTTTTTCAATTATCGCATATCAAACACTTATTTGAATTAGATGTTTTGTAACATCTTGAAATTTCTATACTCTTAAAATCTTGTCATGAAATTATATTACAGTATTTTCAAGAGTTTTGATAAGAGAGAGAGAGTCGGTCTGTATTTAGAAGAGTGCACTGTGTGAGCGAAAAATACAGAATTTCATTACCGGTATCAAAAATTTGACGACTGAAGCGAAAAGTTATAATTTCTCATCATACTTGTACGACTATATAAGCGGGACGGGTCAAAAAACTCAACAACACAACTTCATTTTTTTTCCTCTCCTTTCTCTCTCTTCTCTCTCTCCTCCCCACGTCTCTCTCTCCTATGAACGGTGACTTTCGTCATCGGTGCTCAGATAACCTCATTGCCGACGAGTGGATGACCGCTGGGCCTTCGCGAGTGCAACGCCGCAAATCCTGCTACCATCGTCGTCGCCATGCGCCACCTAAAGCCCTGCCGACATGAACTTTAACCGCCGATTCACGGCGGTGCACGGCGAGTTGATCGTCATCGCCAATACGTCTGGCACCATCTCGTCGCCTTCTTCACAGTGGTGTGCCCAGATCCGGCATCCGACCACCAGATTCCGGCGAGGGGTGGCTGATTGACTGGCTGTCTATCTGACAAGATTTTTGGCGATTGGTGTAGCTCCAGTGGAATCTGAATCTATCAGTGTGCTCTCCGACACTTGTACTTTGATGCGATATATTTGGATTGTGTTTCGATGATGATTCGAGGGTCCAAAGTAGGTACCTTGAAATCTGAAAATTTAGGATATTTAGTGATTTTAAATGCTTAAATATGTGTTTTGTGGCATATGGACATCATGGATAGTATCCTGACATCGCAAGAATCGTAATGGTCTGTTCCGTTCGTAAAACGAAAATCAAAATTTCGTAGGTTAAATAGTATCTATGAATAGTATCGATAAACAGTGGCTGGCACATTTTTTGAAAAGATGCTCGTAGCATCCGGAGGAGTATTTTAGACGTGTATATCCTCTCTGAGATAGTTTTTCATCATCCGTATAGGCATCGAGTGCCCGGAGGTAAGATAATATGATATTTAAATTATGAAAAAATAGACCTTTATATTTATAATGTTTATAATTATATAAATGTATATCATAACAACGGTTTAAATTGTAGAAAAGTTCCATTAATGGGGAATGGGTATGATTGTGCAATTAGAAGTGTTATTATCCGTGTTTTAAAAATTTTATATATATATATAGAGTTATAAGCGTAATACCATCACCGTCAACCTACAGTGTTATATTAGGTATTCTAAAATACCTATACAGCATTACATATCCCATGTTTGTATATATATATTTATATGGTAGGTACGCTTGTATATACATATGTAATTATGCCAGTGTGATTGAATGATTGAGCAGATGTTGCACTTGATGTTTTGTAATGCTATTTGGACGGACATGTGTGTATATGTTAGTGTATTATAATTATTATGTTGTAATAAGGTAATGAGTATAGTTTGACTTGTGATGACATATTGGGATTACGTGTAATGACGCAATATATGATAACCGATTAATATATATTTCTGTGGATTTGTATTAATAGTAATATAGTGTATCCATGTGCTTGGATTAAAATATATTTCTGTGTCTTATCTTGATAGTATTATGGTGTATTTATATGCCGGCATAAAATATATTTTCATGACTTAATACTGCTAGCCTTACGATAAATTCATGCGTATGAAGTCTTTTTAAAAGATAAGGACTAATAAATGTGTTTCATAGGTAATTATATTGCCTATTATGAAATTATTAACATGCCTTTTGATTAATGTAGGCAAAATAGTCATTTTGTCATGATTAAGTCGACTAAGAATAAATATGCGTGGATAACTGGTATAATTGGGATAATTATGGATCAGTAGTTTTTTTGTTACACTAGTAGAGCTGCTTAAGACGGAGCAGTATTATTATAATAAGACTGTGGTGCCCTTCGGGGTATGTTGAACCTACAACAATTGAGAAATGATAATAAAAATCATGGTGCCTCAGGGGTATGTTGAACCTATAGTAGGAAGCGGCTGTTCTCCATGACGTCCTTGGGTATGCGTAACCTATAGTAGAACTATTTATCCTATTGGTCTGAGGAACTTGGAGTAGGTGAATGACCATTATATACATATATTAAAATGTATGGTGAATATCATGACCACGATCCATAATTTACTTAATTATGACCAATCTATAAGGAAACGAATTCGTGTGTTTACTAGATTCAAACTGCATAGTAGAATACCTCTATCTACTCAGAGTTGCTTATACTTGTGTGAATAGCGATGAGGTAATAACACGCTGTGTTTCATTTGGTACTGGGACTGTCCTGATTTTCTTGTGCAAATAGAGTAATTTATATGTATAGGCGAACCCTTACTGAATTTCTATTAAAAAAATACTATTCATACAGCCATTTATGATCTTTCCTTTGTATTCTAATTTTCATATGTAGAGGAGGGTCTAGGATTACCCTTATTTGCATTCACAATCGGATTTTATTATGATTGTGAATTGCAAAAATGGTTGAAGTCCGATTACACCTTGACAAGTTCTAATTCTTTAAGAGAGAACTTAACCTTGTAGAAAAAGAAAGATAACATCAGCTTGAAAAAGGGGAATTAGGATTTAAATAAGATAATGGGTTAGGCAACATATAGGCCGCCTCACTTCAAGTATGTAGAATCTTGTCTAACCCACCGATATGCTTGTGAAACGAAAAGAATATATGTGAGTCCATAATAGATTAAAGATCATGTGAGATGCTTGAGGATATTATTGAAAAGGCACACTAGGTATATTGTAGGTCATTCAATATATTAGTCTACACGTTTATACGTGTGGTTGAGATTACGATAAGAATATGATGGTATAGGAACTATGTTATGAGTTTACGTTTGTTATTATCAATGTACCTTAACAGACGATTAGGATTGGATTGATATGTTCCCCTCTAGTAGTATAGTTATGATTTATGTAGGTGAAAGAATCCCTAATATGGGATAAGGAATGGTGGACATGTATTTGTGATTATGGTATAATTGTCAGGTTGTCTTGATATAGTAAGAATAAAGAGACAATGTGGATATGTGATAAAATAGAATGGTAATGAATTAATATTGAGATAATTAGGATATGGGGATCAGACATGTATGTTCCCTCATACTCAGTTGAGTTTGTAAGTCAACTTATAATTGAGATATGATAGTATGACTGTGGCACCCTAAGGGGTAGGTTGAATCCACAGTTATCATCTAAATGGTCTTGCGGGCTAAAGTAACAGTTATGGTTCATGATGTCTTTAAATATGAACGATCACCTGTAAATGCTAAGAATTACTAACACTAACTTTTCGAGAGTGAAAAGGATATAGAGAAGAAGTGTTATCGTTCTTACTAATATCCTCGCTTGTATATATATAGATGTTTGAGATATTTCTGTCTTAGGTGGATATTGATTGTGTGCCTAGAATAGTATGGTCATCATAGACCAACTGTGTGGTTGAAATGGTGTGGTCATACTAGTTTTCGATCAGCTCCTTCTTATGTGGCTGAGACATTCAGTTGATTTCTATACATATATCAATGTATTAATTTTATATGGTCATGTATGTATTTATGATAAGAATAGAAAAGGAATTAAACGAGTACATGTGAGAAGCTATTCATTTAAAATGCATATTATTTGAGTCTGCATAATCTGTGGTGTGGTATGTTATAAGGAGTATTACTCTAATTGAGACTGTTTATACAGAATTCATAGTTGAGATAGTGCTTAGAGTTCTGGATGATATGACATGATATCTTGTGTATATTATTGAGCATATGCTTGTCTGTACATGTAGATTGATATATTGACATGCATTTAACTATGTGTGTGTGGTGGTATGAAATGGCCAAAATAAATAAAGATTCAGGTAACATGCTCCTTCCTTTATTTAAGTATTATATTATCTTACTAAGCAATGTGGTGTGCTCACCCCTTTGTGGGATTATTATTTTCAAGTAGTCATGATATGGTTATAGTAGTTCCGGAGAGTGCAGTCGAGGCAATTATTTCCTAGTGGGACATAATATATTTAAGGTTTCATCCATTGTTATGTAATTTCCTTTCTGTGTAATCTAAAATATTATTTTTATTAAAATGTATAACAATTTTTTAGAAAAAAAATAATGCTATTTTAATTATTACTATTTTAGTTGTTACTTTTCATAAACTTTTTGAACAAATAAAACTTCGCTTCACTATAAAAAAGCGTTGATTTTTACCTTTTCAACAATTTCAATGCACTATATGCCACATGAATAGAAATGAAAGAAAGGGGGTGTTAAATATTTTGTATTAAAAATATTTGTGTCTTAATTTTTTATTTGCATTGTTTTGATGAATAGTATACAAGTGATTTTATTAATATAATGTTGTTATCTTGCCCACTTTTTAATTGATCGTTATATGAAAATGATATATATGAATATGAACATTGCACGTTATTTGTGATTGAATTATTTGTAATTAAATATGGATGGAATAATGGGGAAGTATCCCTGATTATAAAATGGGATAATGAGAGAGTATCCTTGATCATAAGATAGAATGATGGTGGAGTATCCCTGATCATGAGATGGGATGATCCGGGAGTGTCTCTAATTATGAGACCCAACACCTGTATAAGTTATATGGTTTACAACCTTGTTATATCTATGGATAACGTATGTGTTCATATAATTACTTCATATGGTTTAAAAATTTAAAGATAATTCTTATTTTAGTTATATAATATATATTATTTATAAAATGTAAACTTACATAATATTTAGTATCATTAGTAATTTTATTGAAAAATTAGTATAAATTATTTTTTTACTAACTATTTAGACTTTTTTGGTAAAACCAACTTAGGCAAATGATAATAATCCCTATTAAGCATAATGGTTTTGCTCACACCTTCCTTTTTCCCTCCAAAAAAGCTTTTAGCATGACATAGATACAATGAAGTGAGTAGTACATTTGGGTACTAGGAAATATAGCTAATGGGTTTACAACTACACGATATTTGGTACTTTCTATTAATTAGTATTTAAATTATCATACTTTTAATTCTGTGTTAAATGTATGGTTTATGTGGACCATTTAATTTTAAATGCAAACATAACAAGTGTTTATATTTTTCTGAGATATTTTATTGTGATTTATATTTTGATTTGTTTTGAATGACCTCGAGACACATGTAACTGTTTAATTACTAGTATTTTATTAATAGTTTGATTTTTTAACTTAAAAGTCACTAACCTCTATTTTGAGTAAAATTATTTTGGTATTAGAGCATAATTTTATTTTTTTTGGGATACCTATAAAAAAGGGTTTTAAAGTTTAATTTTATTATTTTTAATTGCTTTGATCCATATGCATCATTTAGTGCTGAAGTCTAATAAAATGATACATTGTCAATAAAATGATTCACGAAAAGTGTTACGACCTATTACACTAGTTCAATAAATTCAATTTAAGATATGTGTCTAGCATATTTGATGGATTGAGGATTGAATGGAGATAATTTGAATCTAAATTTTTATGATTTATTGTTATTGTCATTAGTTCTCTTAGGTATAGTACTGACTATTAAAAAATTATTTGATGATCTAATATTATTCTGGTGATTATTATATTTTAGAATAGTTAAATAACATGAGTGAAGTTGTTGAATAATTATGCGCATTAGTTGGAAATATTAATAGGATAGATCAATGATATAATTAATGTTATGAAATGGTTTTTAATAGCAAAAGTAAAAATTGTCATACAGTATTAAGAAAAAACTCAAAGAGAATTAGAACTAAAATTATACAAACTTAAAATTTTAAACAATAAAAGTAAAGATTATAAAATTATACCCAATTTTCTAATATTTGAAATAGCTCACCATCTTCGACTTGCATCTAAGCATATCCATACACCAATGACTTGATAACAATTCTAGTATTATCCTTTAAAAGATGAATCTTTTTAAGGCTTATATTTGGTTTCATAAACCAATTCTAATTATATTTGACTGGTAAAAAAAAATTACTAGAAATTTTCTCCTTTTTTTTTCTCTTTTCTTTTTTTTCTTGGATGGCTTTTCTTCTTTTTCTTAACCAAATTTTCCTTGCATTTAAATGCTAAAAAAAAATATTTTTTTATTCATTTTATCAAACAAATTAATTACACTAAATAATGGATATACATTTGGCAAGAATAATGCCCATTTATTTTAATCACATAAGTAAATCAACAAAATGATACAAGTAAATTAATCTCCAACTTCCTTGTGTATACAATGTGTATTAATCTTTACCATCCATATATCACAGACTTGCTTAATAAAGATTTTGATACTTAGCATAATCTAAGCCATCCATGTGTTAAAGAAAAATTAAATCACAATCATCCATTTATCAAACAAAGATTAAATTAATTAATTAATTATTTATTTATTTATTTATTTATTAATATAAAATATAACCCTTACTATCTTCCTTTAGTCTGCCAAATATGTTTGTGTTATATCAAAAATATTAACAAAAAATTTTCTAAAGTTGCAAGTAGTACCACACATTGGTTGAAAATTTTATTCAAAATAATATAATAGCCATCTGATCAAAATATCAAAACTATATTGATTTTCGTTAATGCAAAAAAATCATTAACTAATTTAATGATATGTTTTATCTATCATTAATCTGCAGGCTATTATGCATGACCCCCTAAGTTCACTATGAATTAGACATGTATATATACGAACTTAATCGTATTATTTTAGTATAACTCATTATAACTGAAATTCTCAATAATCATTAGTAATTTCTAGTAAGATATAACCGCTAAATATGAAGAATGTAATTTTGAATGAACCGACTATAGTCGCAATTATGTGTTGTAAAATCCCTTTACTATTGGCTCTTGATCGAGTATGAGGCATAGTATCGTCAAACTCTTATCTCAATCATAGGATCAAAAAGTTAATCATATATGGGATTCACGTATCCGTAAAATACATTTTCGGAAATCATATAATCTGATGAGAGATTTTACTTTCATGTATGATAATCTTACCTAAGATCTTAAACTCAAGTATTTAAGCTAGCAAATTCCATATTAATTATCACCTATAAGAACACATTGCCATCAAATTTCTTTCATCAACAATGGCTAGCCCGGTGTGATATACACAAGTGAATGATATGTTTCAATACAAAGGACAATCATAATAAAACATGACAGTCATGTAATGCTATTATCTGTAACGACATCACCTCAACTAGGAATAATTTTGGATATATTTAAATCAAAAATTATGTACTCCTATCTACAACTCTTTGCAAATGGAGTTTTGACACATAATATATTATGGAGTGGCATTTTGCAAAAATTAGAGAATAACAACTAAATAAATACAAAATGAAATAACTGCTATTATATTAATTGTAAATATTTTTACAACTAATTACAAAAGTATATATACAAAAGAATGATATCTCTAAATTTTATGACACAATTAGTTCTAGAGTATATCTCTAATAGTTAAAATGATATCTTGAATCATTTCATATATAATATGTAGATGCATTGGTTCGTATTTGATTTTAAGGTCTAAAGGATTAGATTGTGAGGTATTATCCTTAATGTTTTAGGATATAAAGTAGAGTCCTTGACTTTTGAAAAGTAACCTTATCCTATTGTTGGTAAAAGATGACTTAATACCATAAAGGAAAAGTTTCATACTATTAGATGTATATTTTAAGTACTTATTAAGTATAAATCTCGATTTATGAACACAAATTGACTATAGATTTGATTGTGATACTTATGTATAAGTTTAAAATGATTATAAATATGGATTGGTAATATAATTATTGAGTTGTACGTAACTATTACAGTAAAAAGGTCATGTTTTACAAAAAGAATAAGAAGTTGGTGGTATATCAAGTTAGTTAATGTGTAAAATCACCTACTTCTATTTTTAAAGTGTTATGGTAGATAAAAGAAATTAAAAGTTTTGAATACTATGTTTAATGAATGTCTAGTATGGTAGCTAATACTTTTAATCATAAACCTCATGAAATTTTAACATGCTTGGCTTTAGAAAATAAAAGAGAGTTTATTAACAATTGGAGATCTTGATTTGCGATATCATAAGGATAACCATCTAGCTTATATTTATAATATAGTTATAGTTTCAACATTTATAATAATAGTAAAATAGAAGTAATAACAAGATGAATCAATTGTAAATGATGAATATTTGGATAGTTGGAGAATAAGTACATGTGAGACTCTACTTTTTAGTGGGAAATTAGTTGCATTAGATGATATTGAACTTAGAAATTATATTGTGGTAAAGGCGCATTGATCTAAACTTGTTGGACATCTAAGAGTTATTAAGGTGTATAAAGATCTTAAAAGGCAATACGAGTGAAAAAGAATAAAACTTGATATGGCTGAGTATGTATCATGATGAATGATTTGTCAGCAAATAAAAGCTAAACATCAAAGACCAATTAAGATGCTATAACTTTTACCTATTGTTAAGTGGAAATGGGAACATGTTTTCATGAATTTTGTGATGGGTCTACTTAAAAATCAACAAAAGCATGATGCAATTTAAGTGATTGTTGATTAGTTAACCAAGTATACATGCTTTATCCTTATTAATCTAAGATACTCCCTAGCAAAGTTTAGTATGTTATATATAGATCAAATCATTCGATTACATAGGATTTCCTTATCCATTATCTCTCATTAGGATCCACAGTTTACCTTTAGATTTAAAATAGTTTGCAAGGTGCTTTGAGGATAAATTTGAATTTTAGTATTACTTTTACACCCTCGAATGGATGGTTACTTTGAAAGTGGTCTTATAACTACTTGAAGATATATTTAAGGTTTGTATCATGGATTTTTAGAGAAGTTGGAGTAATCATCTATCCTTAGTAAAATTCACTTATACAAATAGTTACCGATCTAGTTTTGGCATGGCTCTTTACTAGGCTTTGTGTGGGAAGCCATGTAAGTTACCACTATATCGGGCTGAATTAAAAGAATGTGTTATATTTTGGGCCAGATTTAATATCAAAGATAAAAACACATAATCCACAAACATACTGTTGCAAGATTTAAAGAGGAATAAATAGTTTAAAATTTTAAATTTATGAGCTAGATAAAGACATGAATCATAGTTCAATTCAATGGGTAAAATAAGTGAAAGTCAAACCTAATGTTAGTAGAACCGACGTAACATCCTTATTTTTATTTTACCAAATCCCCTTGTTTTCATTGAATTTTTTATTTTATTTTTTCTCTGAAGCATACAAACCAAAACTTATTTGTACCTAAAATATTATAAGTACCTAAGAGTATAAAGAGATGCTCTAGTCAAAGGTCAATTTACAAAGCTTATTACAGTGAATTACTATATGATTGCTCTTTAAATGTCATACATATAACCAATCAAAACTATTCCTTTTTCAATCAATTCATAATCAACTTGTGTCATATGGCATTAACCTTTTACACAAACAAAAAGAAAAAAAAAAAAAAAAGAAACACACTTTAACAAGATATATTTAAAATAATAATAAATGAGATCTACTCTTAAAAAATACTATACATAAGTAAGTAATAAGGGAATCTTATGAATTAATAAAAATGATACAAAAGAAAGAAAAGAAAACAAAATCTTGCATAAAGATAAAATGCAAACACATAAGAAGGCATGCAAGATATAAGCATTCATAATGACCACTCTCAAGGAATGACACTCACACCAACAACTTTCTTAAGAAATTTAAACTAAACTATATCTAAAGATTTGCTGAATAGATCAACTAGTTAATTATCAATAGGTACATATTCTAAAACCACTATATTATACTCAATATGATCATAAATAAAATGATGCTTAATAACTCTAAGTTTTACACGAAAGTATAAGGTTCAATTTTTAGATATGCTTATTACACTTGTATTTCACAATAGATTGACATGATCTCTTCAACATTTTCTTTGCTTCATCCAAAGCAATTGAGTGTACCAACTACCTATAAACGTGCTTTTTCTATTATTAGCATTATCTATCCAATCTGCATCAAAGTATCCATCTAGGTTAATAGATGAGTTTTTAGTATACAATAGTCATGTGTAACAGTTATATTTACATATGGAACGATATGTTTAATAGAAGTAAGATGAAACTCTCTAGGACACACTTAAAACCTAGCATACACACCAACACTAAAAGAAATGCCAAGTGTACTAACAGTAAGATAAAGTAAGGTATCTATCATACTCTAATAAAATATTAAATAAGCATCCTTACCAAAGATATCACTATACAACTTAATGCTAATAACAAGACCCACATAAACCCTTCCTCAAAGTTCAAAGTGAATCTTGCTAAAAATATATGCTTTCCTTCTTTCATGTACTTTTCTATAATTCTTACGTAATAAAATTTTATAAACAAAGCAAATGGCCTTAGGTCTCCATTATTGTCATACATCAAGGCTACATAACTTATCACAACATGTATATAACATCTATATTACATACACACACATATGCATATGTTTTATATTTATATATTAACATGATAGTCTTAAAGGATAATCCATGCAGTATGCATTAAGTGGCTTAACATTAAGTGTCAAATTGTACACTACATGAATCTTATGCAACTTGGAGAAAAATAAGGACGTTAAGAAAAACATAAGCTTAAAGCTTAATGAGTTGACATAATTTTATAATAAAATACATTTTCATTTATGAAATTGCTTAAACACATGTATAAATTAAGTATCAATCACAAACTAAACATATTTCACAGTACGAATCATTCTATTCACATAAAAAAAAAAAAAAAGTACACAAAAGAACATATTATGTTTAGTGAAAAATCTCTATCTAAGCAAAAAAATCAAAAACATATTTGCCAGTCTCATTTTCTTATTTAGATAATCAATTAATCATATCCCATTGGCTTCATATTCTCGCCAAGGTTTAATAATCATATTAAAAATATACCAAACAATCTCATATCCTAGTCCAGACAATCATAATCATATTAAAAATAAACCTAACAACCTCATATTCTCATTTAAGTAAGTTTTAATCATTATGCCATGCCCATTATTAGCACCAAGTTTCTAGTCTTTCCAAAGTTTAAGCAACAACTTGGCCTACGAATGGCACTAACTCTCTTGTCAATATCAGTTGAGCACATGTTAGGCCCATGAATAGCACCATGTCTAAAATTCTTCCTTTTTTTGACATAGGCCACAAGTTATGATGAAAATAGTCACACAACCCTATTGCCTTGTCTTTGCATCCTTAATTTGAGCTTTCTTCATTGTAACATCCTCAAATTTAGATATTCCTCTAATACCTTAATACAATTATTTTATGGTATATCTTGAATTTTGGGTTATGAAATATATAAATAAATTTTTGAAACCTTGATTAGAGTCATTTTAGCAAAAAAATAGGTTAAAATAACAACAAAGAGCAAAATTATCATTTCAGGTGAGTGTCGATGAACCGAATGAGAGACAATTGAGTTAAAAGTTATATTTTAGTTATTACTAGAGAAAAATATAGGTAGGCTAACCTTAGAACGATAAAAATTATCAATTTGTCGAGAAAGGGTAAAATAGTTAATTTGCCAAGACTGCAAAGGTTAAATTGAAATTCAAATTTTTAGAAATGTTGAAAATATTGTTGAAAGTATGTAAAAAGAAATATAATCAAATTTAAACAAGAATATCCTTAGAAAAGAGAAAAAAAATATCAAAATGACCAATTTTCTTTCCTAAGGACAAAAAGATCATTTCATAAGAAATTTTTCAATTCCGATTCACCAAAATCTGATGAACTAAAGTAAAAGAATCTGAAAATAGTTTGGGTAGCCTCATAATATTCTTGGGAGTTAAATATAAGTTTTAAAAAGTTAGTGATTAAAATGTAATTTTTAAAAATATAAAGTTTGATAAGATTTTTTCACTTTTTAAAATTGGATGAAATCAACTTTTTCTTCTCTCTCTTCCTGTAACTCATTCTCTACTTTCTCTTTTAAATTTCTTTTATTTTCTTAAAAAAATCAAGTAAAATCTCACAATTTGTCTAATTAAACGTATTACCATAGAAAAAAATTTTGTTCTATGCGTTAAGAGTTTTAATTTGACGATAAATATTCTTAATTTCATTAAGTTTTAGTTTATAAGCTTGTTGGAAAATGGTTTAGATGGTGGTTTTATAGTTTAAAATAGTATTTTGGGTGTTTTTTTTAATTTGAATTTGATGCAATTATTATCAACTTTGAATTTAAGGTAATAACCCTAAACCCTAACTTGGTAATTTGGAGATTTTGTAGAATTGATGCATAATTTATGAAATTAAGTATTTGAGAAGTAGATTAAAGTGAATAGAATTGTATAAAAAGGAAAAATTTAGTTTACACATAATAGAACATATTCAATCATTATTTATAGAGTACTTAAATGCTTAATTTTAATGTGTTTTGATATATTTAAATGTGTATAATTGTGTTTGAGAATAAATAAAATTGATAGCAATTGGTTCGGATGTTTAAAATGGAAGAAAAATGGAAAAATGGCAAAATGGTCTATTTTAAATCTTATTTATTTAGTGTTAAATTATGATATTTTGATGTGTTTATGTGTTAATAACTGTATTAGAAATAAATAAAATTGGTAGGAATTAGTTTAGATGTGAAAAATAGAAAAAAAATAGAAAAATGCCAAAATAATTCATTTTAGATATTGTTCACTTAGTGTTAAATTATGTTATTTTGATATATTTATGTTTCAATAATTGTATTATAAAATAATAAAATTAGTAGGAATTGATTTGAACGTGTAAAATAGAAGAAAAAAAAAATGGGCTAAATTGTCCGGTTAGAATACTGTTTATTTAATGTTAAGTGATCATTTTGATCAAGTAGATGTGTGTTGATTAATTGAGTGTGCACGTAAATGATTGAAAATTGATTATAAGTAATTATAAATGCCAATGTGAAAAAAATGAAATTTTTTTATTTTTTAATTTATTTAAAAATAAATAAAAAGTAATAAAAGTAATTATAAGTACCCTAATTAAATTAAAAGTTTCTAAGTTATTTATTCTTAATTTATTTAAAATTCATTAAAAATTCATTAAAAACATTACAAATGTCAATTTAAATTTTTGAATATTTTTTATTTCTATTCAAAAACTAAATAGAAATTAATGAAAATAATTATTAAAACCCAAATTTAATTAAATTTTTGTAACCCATTTTTTTAATTTATTTAAAATTCAGTACAAATTATTAAAAAACTATAAATATGTCAATTAAAATTTATAATTTTTTTAAAATTTAATTAAAAAATAAATATTAATGAAAATAATTATTAGTACCTTGATTTTGTCTTGCTTATGGCAAGCTTTTAATCTTTCAATAGAGCCTCCGCAACATGCTCTCTATCTTTTAGTAGAGCTTCTATAGTCCATAATGGAGTTTTTGTATTGAAGGGTTTGAACTTAACCCTTTAATGCTTATATAGAATTAAACAAGATTGAACTAAAATCAATTTCAAGAACCAAGAATAGTAAGTAATTTATCACTTAGAATTTCCAGAACAATAGTCCAAGAAGTAATCAATCAAGAGCAGGTTAATCAACACAGAGTAATCACCAACAAAATGCAAGAACAAGAAGAGTTACATTATTCGGCAATCAACGTATATCTATAGTAGGAAACAGTAGCAAATTTGTCTAATTCATGAAGCCAAAACATATAAGAATTGCAGGAATTATAGGTCTTGAGTATACATTGCTAACTCAAGCATTCTACACTTTAAAAACCCCTCTCAAGCTTTGTCACCAGTACTCTTAAATTTTCAAATTAAGAATAATTTTTTCTGACTCCTAAAACTCAGTTTCGTCAACTACATATATGTACATTGTTCTTGAATAACAAACCCTATTATTTTGATGAAGACACTAATAGTCATTCAGCCCACATAACTAATGTCTTAACCATCCTTCATAGTTTACCACCTTGGTTATGAATTAGTTTGCTGAACATGCTTCCACCTGCATGATTTAGATCACTTCTTCAATAGAAACTAAATGCAGGCAATGCCTAAATTTAGAGATTGTTAAGGTCTTGGTTAACATCTATGTTGCATTATCATTAGTATGGACCTTTTCTAGTTCAATGATCCTTTTCAAAACTTCCTCTCTAATAAAATGATACCTCACATCAATGTGTTTTATTCTTTCATGATTCATTTGATTTTTACTCAAATATATTACACTTTGACTATCACACTTGATGTAAACCTTTTCTTGTTTTATTCCCAACTCTACCATGAATCTATGTAGCCATTTAGCTTCTTAAGCTTTTTTAATAGCAACATACTTTGATTCAGTTATGGATAATGCTACTATATGCTGCAGAGTTGATTTTTAAGATACAGAACCATTGAATAAAGTAAAGATATAACCAGTTTTTCATCTTCTTTTGTCCAAAGCCCCTACAAAATCAACATCTACATACCCTTGCAGTTCTTAAATCTGATTCTCATCATTTTCAAACTTTGAACCCATTCATGAAGTCCTTTTTAAATACTTGAAAATCCACTTAATTGCATCCCAATGCCTTTTACGTGGATTAGCCATATATTTACTTACCACATTTACTGCATAAGCAACGTCAAGCCTAGTGCAAATCATGGCATACATGACATTTCCTATTACATTTGCATAAGGTACATTGATCATTTTTTACTTCTCCTCATTTGTTGTAGGACTATCACCTACTGAAAGCTTAAAATAAGCTCTTAGAAAATAACTCATAGGTTTTGCATCTATCATCCTAAACCTTTCAAGAACCTTACATAAATATCCTTGCTGTGAAGCAAACAACATGTCTTTATTTTTTATTTTTAAAATATCCATGCTTAGAATCTTCTCTGCTTTCTTTCATTTCAAATTCTTCCTGAAGGATACTCTTAAGATTTTGAATTTATGACATCATTTTGCTTGCAATCAGCATATCATTTACATAAAAGAATAGAAATATTGCTTTTTCAGTACCAACATATATATGGTAAACACAAAAGTCATAATTGCTTCTTTGATAACCATTCCTGATTATAAATTCATCAAATTTTTTATGCCACTGCCTTGGTAATTGTTTTAAGCCATAAAGTGACTTATTAAGCAAGCAAACATGACCTTTCTTCTCTTGAGATTCAAAACCTTCAAGCTGTGTCATCAATATTTCCTTGTCAAGTTCCCCATGCAAGAATGTTATCTTAACATCCATCTATTCTAATTCAAAATTAAATTTTGCTGTCAAAGCTAACAGCATTCTTATTCAGCTATGCTTAACTATTAGAGAAAAGACTTCTAAATAATTTATTCCTTTTCTTTGTGTATAGGCTTTAACTACAAGTCCAACTTTATACATTACTGCAACCTCATTTGACATTCCTACCTTTTTCTTGAAGATCCATTTGTTTCCAACTATTCTTTCTTCTCTTAGTCTTGGCACCAATTTTCATGTTTCATTTTTAAGTAATGAGTCAATTTCTTTATTCATTGCAGCAAGCCACTTCTTTTCCATTACCTTGAATGGCTTTAGTATAAGTGGCTGGTTCATCACCAATGCACTCATCCATGGCAGAAAATGCATATGCTATTAAATCAGTATATCCATACCTGGAAGGAAGTCTAATTATTCTTCTTGTTCTATCTCTTATTAACTGATATCCATCTGATAACTATTTTTGTTGTTAACCCGCAGATTCCAGTTCTAATTCAATTTTATTTCTATCAGATTTTTGTATTGGTTTCTCCACCTCAATCTGAATAATCTCTAGTCTCTGTCCATTCTTCTTTTGCTGGTTAGCAATTTTCTTTGATTCACTTCCTCTATTTGAATTCAATATAGCATCTTCATTAAACACAAGATCCCTACTTATAATGCACTTTGGAGGGCTGAGACCAGTGCATTATATCTTGAAGCTTTTAACAACTTTAGGATACCCGAGAAAAATCTCTTTCAAAGCTCTAAGTTCTAACTTTCCCTTTTTAGTGTATATGTATGCAGGACAACCAAAAATCTTCATTTTCTAGTAGTTATGAGGTTTAACTAACCACATTTGTTATAGTGTCTATCCTTTTGCGAACTTTAAAGGAGTTCTATTTATCAAATATGCTATTGTGACCATGTCTCTACTTAGAATACTTTTGATAGTTTTAAATAACTAAGCATGCATCTCACATTCTCAACTATGATCCTGTTCATCCTCTCAGCCACCCTATTTTGTTGTGGAATCTCTCTAACTTTCTTATGTCTTGCTATGCATTCTTTTTCACAGAAATTATTGAATTTTTTATGACATAATTCAAGTCCATTATCAGTTCTTAGAACCTTCTCCTTTCTCTCAGTTTGTTTTTCCACTAACACTTTCTAGTTCTTGAAGTAATCAAACACTTCATCTTTTGTTTTCAACATAAACCTATAATTTCCTAGATAAATCATCAATCAAGAATAAGAAATACCTCATTCCACCTACTAATTTTTCTTGTGTTAGCCCCATAAATCAGAATGAATAAAGTCTAGAATGTTTTCTGTAATGCGTTTTCCTTTTCCAAACTTGAATTTACAGGCTTTTCCAAGCACACATTCTTCACAGAACTATAGTTCTTCAATGTAATCAAATCCTAATAGACCCTGCTTTTATAATTCCTTCTGGCTTATGTGTCCTAACCTCATGTGCCATAACCTGATTTTATTTGATTTTAAAATTATAGAAACTGATGTTGATTCATTAACTGTCTCACCATTGAGGACATATAAACCATTGATCATGCTACCCTTTAATGTAACCACGGTACCTTTTATCACCTTCAGCTTTTCTTTTTCTACTTTTATTGTATAACCTAGCTTATCAAGCATTCTAAGCGATATCAAATTCCTCTTTAACTCAGGAACATGCCTCACATCTTGTAATTCTATCATTGAACCATCAATCAATTTTATCTTAACATTTCTAACCCCAATTACAGTGCAAGCTATATTATTTCTCATTAGAACTTTACCTCCATAGTTTGTATTATAGGTAACAAAAGAACTCATGTGTGGACATATGTGGAACGAGGATCTAGAGTCTAAAATTCATTATCCTTCTGTCTTTTTTACTGATGCAACAAATATTCTACCTAACTCATATTCATCACAAAAGGAGTTGCTATCTTCAAAAGTTATTGTAGCCTTTCCATTGTCCTCTTTTGTTTGCTTTTGTTTGTTCTTTTTCTCAGGACAATCTTTCTTGAAGTGTCCCTCCATATGGCATAGAAAATATTTAAATTTCTTGCTTCTTGATTTTGATCTCTGCTGATTCTTTTCTTTTGAATTTTTTCCTTTTCAGTTCTTCCTCTTGCAGCAAGAGCCTCACCCTATCATGCTTATCTCATTTCATCTTTTTTCTTTAATTCTTTCGAATTTAAGGCTGCTTTAACACTTGCATTGAAATTGACTCTCTGTCGAATGTTAATGTGTCCACAAAATGCTTATATGACTCAGGGAAAGAGCTTAACAATAGCATTGCTTGATCTTCATCCTATATCTTTACATCAATATTTTCTAAGTTTAATATTATACTATTGAATTCATCAAGGTGTTTATTTATCGATCCACCTTCTTTCATTGCAAAAGTATAGAGTCTTCTCTTTTTATAGAGTTTGTTGGCCAAAGATTTTGTCATATACCTAGCCTCCAATTTCTCCCAAAACCAGCAGTTGTTGTTTCTTTTGAGATTTCTCTCAACACCCCATCTTCTAAGTTCAATACGAGGGCACTGTGTATTTTATTCAAGATCTCCTTTTTTTTTCTTTTTCTATCAACGTTGATGGCATTCTATCTTCCTCCAGTAATGCATCTTCTAACCCTTGATGCACTAATATCGCTTTCATCTTGATCCTCCACAAGTTGAGGTCATTATCACCATTAAATTTTTCAAGTTCAAAATTAGGTTGAGCCATTTTCTTAAACAATAAACTTTCAAGCTTTGATAGCACTTTGTTGGATCAACAATGTACTCAACCCTTTAATATTTATATAGAATTAAACAAGATTGAACTAAAACCAATTTCAAGAACCAAGAACAGCAAGCAATTTATCACTTAGAATTTCCAGAACAATAGTCTAAGAAGTAATCAATCAAGAGCATGCTAACCAACACAAAGTAATCACTAACAGAATGCAAGAACAAGAAGAGTTACGTGATTCGATAATCAGCCTACATCCACCGCAAGAAACAATAGCAAATCTCTTGAATTCATGAAGCCAAAACATACAAGAATTGTAAAAAATACAAACCTGACATATACACTGCTAACTCAAGCTTTCTACCCTTCAAGAACCCCTCTTAAGCTTTGTCACCAACACTCTTAAATTTCCATATACAAGAATAATTTTCCCTAACTCTTAAAACTCAATTTCGTCAACTATATATATATATATATATATACATTGTTCTTGAATAATAGAAATAACAAACCCTATTATTTTGATAAAGACACCAGTAGTCATTCAGCCCACATAATTGATATCTTAACCATCGTTCACAATACAGTACCAACTATATCTACTTTTATAGAACATTACTAAAACCTATCAATAATTATAGAACAAAAGCACTGAGGCAATTGAACCTAATCAATCCAATAAAGACACTTACCAAGCAAGTACAGCTTTCTAATTATCACAACTATATCTACAATTTCATCCTTAATATTCAAAAACACCTCTACACCCTATGACTAGCCAAGAATTTTGCTTTTCCTCAAATTTATTTCAATTTGGAACTAAAAAATTACTATTCATGTAAAAGTTAACTACAAATTCAGGGCTTAACATCAAAATTCCAGCAAATACATTCAAACCCACGTAACAGAAACTAGTAACTCGTCCAAATCAACCTATAATTTGATACTAAATTTCACAAATTGATAATTAATTTCATAGAAGGCACCAATTAGGATATAAATGTAACTATCATGGTTTCAAGATATGCATTTTCACGATGCTTAAATTCAAAGTTAGATTAGGCTTCGTGTTAATGTTTGTGTCTTATATAAACATTCATATATTTTGCCAATTCATTTCAAATAACACACAAGTTTCAAGTTTTTTGCATACTTTATTAACGTCTACAACACTTATTACCATACAAACACAACAGAAAAAGTTCAAAATTTTGCATTTTCACCTACTTTACTCAATTGAACTCGCCCAATGCAACAGCGCGCTTGACAAGTTAAGGTGGTGCGATGTTGATGGAATGCCGTGGTGCAACAATTGAACTCAATGTAGGTGTGAAAGTGTGGCGTAAGTTTGGATGAAAATGGTAAGTTTCAAATGTAGGATACGGTTTCGCGTTTCAGATTAAGTATGAGTTTCCTGTTGATAAAATGAAGAGAACAAATTGAAGAGAACACATTGAAAATGCAAAGCAAAAAGCGTATTCAATAAGCTGCAAAGGAAACACAGTGAAGAAGAAGAAGAAGAAGAAGAGGCAAAATGGTTATTTTACGACTTCGTATTTCAAATTAAGTATGAGTTTTGTACTGATAAAACGAAAGAGAAGAAATTGATGAAAACAAATTGAAGAGAACAAACTCAAAATGCAGAGTAAAAGTGTAATCAACAAGCTGGGGAGGAAATACAGTAAACAATAAGTAGTCCAAAAAAAAGATTTTTTTATTCTACAATAAATGATTGCCAGTTTCACCCATTTTTAAATTCATAATTTGTTTCAACCATTGAATTTTACTTACACTCATTCAACGGTTACATGGACTTGGGCATAACGTCACCTGCGGATAACATAGCCAAGCCTAATATATAAATATGTGTTGATACATGCACATTAGATTTATAATGTGACATGCTAGATTAATGAGAATTAAGTAACTTTAGATTTTGTAATCTTAAAACAATATTTTTGTAGTTTTGAAACCTGGAGATCTTTTTTTTTTTTTTTCTGAACAGTCAAGGCCGTAAGGAAATATTCTATGCTTATCCAATAATT
The DNA here is from genome assembly GCA_032402905.1 of Khaya senegalensis. Taxonomy (NCBI): domain Eukaryota; kingdom Viridiplantae; phylum Streptophyta; class Magnoliopsida; order Sapindales; family Meliaceae; genus Khaya; species Khaya senegalensis. The sequence goes on along the minus strand of CP135540.1, from coordinate 1,412,649 downwards.
TTGTGTTTCTGACCGTTATCTGCGTAACCCTGACAGTAAATTCTTGGAAAGAATAATAAACAAACGAATAAAATAAAACTTAAAAGGCCACAATGCCGTGATCAAATTTGTTTCGGTTTTGGTGTCGAAATCAAACAACGTGTTTTACGGGTAGCTTGGGTTGTTTTCTTTTTCTGCTGCGACTTTATTGCTATCACGTTGTAAAGCGCTGGCCATGCCCTGTTATATCCTTTCCTGTCATCGCGTGAGCCTGGTGTTACGTCAATTCCTTATCATCTCGTCAGTCTCTGAACAGCTAAAGACAACATAATTGCATATTGGCAGTTGGCAGGACGGTCCTTTTCAGAATTTCTGAAAGTTTTTAAAAAAATAAAACATAAGAAAAATACACGATATGATATGATTTAACTTGATTTCATTTGATTTGATTTGGTTTGGTTTCCATCAATCACTACTACGATACCTCTTCCTCGTATTTTCATTTTGAGATCATGCTCTTTCGAAGCCACAGCGCAGTAGAGCGATTGTATATTACAGTCTCAATAAATGTACCAAAAAGCAGGGAAAAAAAAAAAAACTCGAGTAAGAAGCTTCTCATTTTATGGAGGCGGTTAGACTGCACAAGCTACAATTTAATGACTATAATTTAGTGTTGCATAAAACAACCGCTAGACTGTAATTTTACTCTTTAGGTTTATCAAGGATGTTATGTTTAAAGGAAAACTGTGGTGTTGCAACTAGAAAGTATTTCTTCTATTTTTTAATTGTAATCTCTCGCTTATTTTACTAATTGGGAACTCTCCTATAGCAATTCTCAACTTTTTCTTAATTTTCAACTGTAACCCATAAATTAAAATTACAATAAATGAATTAAAAATTGAAACAAAAAGAAATGGAAGATTGCAACAAAAAAATAGGAGAGTTGTATGTACAATTGCAATATTGTAGCGTGACCTCATATTTATTCATATTATTTTTTTTATTGCATATCTCTGATTTTCTACTACATTTATCAATCTATGTATTTTACATAAAAATAGAAGAAAAAATTTATTAAAAAAAAAAAACCGTAATGGAATATTGAAACATAATTTTTTGCTTTTTCCCAAACATGTTTTGCTATAACTGAGATTCCAAAGCTAAAGCAACCCAAATTGTGTAAACAAGAACAAAACAGTTGCGCCAAGTTCTCTGTCTTTTAAACAGTATATTTTATATATACTGTCTGAAAAATCGTCATCTTATCCAAACCGGAGACAAACATGTTTCTGTCTGGTTCTTGGAGAATTTATGAACGCTGGCTATTCTGCTCAGCCATACATGGAATCTGTGATTGCTAGCTAGCTTTTGTTTTTCAATGACGGGCGGGAACTGGAGGATGACAAAACTGTAAGACATTTACAAGCAAAGTTTATCAAAAAGTTACAAATTTCTCTCTTCGCTTATCTCCTTGGGAAAATAGTTTATATACTTGTACGTCAATAATTTGATTTTGATTTTTTTTTAAATAATTAAAATACAAAATTAATTAATTAATTAAATAATAAGAAAAAATTTTCTTAAAACAGTCTTACAAAAACTTGTTAGCCACTGTACCGATATTTAAACAAATTTTATAAATTTTTATTAAGTATAAATATTTTTTAACAAAAATAAGAGATAGACCATACTAAACAAGAAAAATGTAAGACAAACTCAATCGGTAAAGCATTAGTTACAGAATTTTCTCCTTACATATGTGAACAATAAAAATGCATTTTTATGTTGATATTTAGTATAATTATTTAATTTTGTAAAATTATATATATATATATATATAATGAGATTTTAAATTTTGATATAAATAATGTGTATAATAAAAATTTAATGAATAACTATGATAAGCTGAACGTGACACCAATAAGAGGTGGTGGTCCCTTGTGCCTCCGAATAATGCACTCTCTCCTGTATTCTTCACTCGGATTAATATCACGTGATACAAATATAGGTTCTGGAACCATACGTGTTAGTCAAAAGTGTTATCGCATTATCTCTATCAAAATAAGTGAAGCAATGAATTCTAGCCATCCACGTTGAAACAATTATTGATTACGTAAGCAGAATTTGACATGATAAAATAATGCATGCCACTTTGAATTTTTTATTTGTTATGCACATGTTCAATGGCCACAGTCATTTTCCACTCATTCGTGAAAACTTAGATTTGGAATCTATAAGAACGCTTGGGGGAGGTGAAAAGTGTTGCCAACAGCAGAAGATTTAAATAATTAATAAATTAAGATAAATTAAATTTTATCAAATTTAGATTAATAAGTTTTAAATAATTTAATACTAAAAAGCTACAATAACAAGTTAAATTTATAACAATAAAATAATTAAAGTAATAAAAACATAAATTTTTGTTCAAAAATAAATTTTATGAAAAATTTTTTATAGAATAAATTTTTTTAGATAAATACAAGAGCCACCTAAAAAATTTAATAATAAAAAATTTACAAATAATAATTTTTTTATAATTTTTATAATTTAATTCTGACTAATTTATTGAGTAATCTATTTTAAGTAATCTAATCTTTTAGAATTCTATAATCTTATTTCTTTAACGAAACCCTTAAATGATATATTTATACAACTAAAAGTCTAACCACTAATAACAATTAAAATTTATGAAAGACACTCAAAAGAAATAACTAAATAAATTTTATTTACTTAGAATTAGATTAATTTATTTTCAATAAAAAAAAAATAAGAAGAAACAATCTTATTGAACTCGGAGAAGTTTTCTTTGCTCATAAAACTCAAAAACATCAAGTAGCCCTAACAAAACCAATGTTAAACTTCACTAAAGTATTTTCGCAGCATCACTATTCACCACTCGAGTGGTAGGTTGGTGCTTACTTGGCATTAAGTCCCTATTCACAAATTCTGTTCACAAAGTCACTACTCCTAAGTTGGAGTTATATTCGCGCAAGCATTCTAGGAAGGCATTGTTCACCATTCAAGACCCTTTTCGTTATTTAATATTCAGCACTCAAGCCATTATTTATGAAATAAGCTAACGTAAAATCTAAAGCTAGTAAACTACTCCTTTGATTATTCTGTGATAAAAACTAAATCTCTGGTACTAATATAAGCATAGCCAAGACAATAAATTTCATCAACTAGTAAAACGAAATTCTTACTAGACAAGCCATAAGCAAAACAACATATATCTCCACAAAATAATAGCAATTCCAAAAACAAATGTGGATCATATTGTTTTAAGGACCACTAAGTAGTACTTGTTACCTTAAATAGAACTTAGAATGCCAAGTAAATGCACGAGGTAATCGAATCATAAAAATAATTACTTTAACCAAGGATTTTCATTATCTCATAAACAAAACAAGCACAACAAGAGTTAGATAGAGATATAACTCTTATATCTCCTCCCAACTCACATATAGTTTTGTCCGTTTTGTCATTGAATGACAAAGAATTTAAAATGTATTCATAATTGAAAAATAAATTTAACAAATGCAACCCAACCAATAAAAGAAACAAACCAAATAAAAGCAAAGAAAAAAACTAACAACCCAAGCAATGGATTGAAATATGATTCTTTCACATGAGAAGTGCATGAAAATATAAAATAAGTCTCAAATTAAGTAAACACTTACCGCCAAATAAATGTTATACATAAAAGTAAAGCAATTGCAGTTATTTTTGTCTCTAACAAGTATTGAACAAAGTGAGTCAAGCACAAGAGATTTGCATGTGTAAAGTGAAAATCAATAATAAACATATGGCTTAAAATTAAGAAATTATGAGTAAAGCAAAACTATATGCGATTAGTAGTTGAACAAATTTAGCATGGTGAAATAAAATTAAACCAAGTGTCACTAGAACTTAAGAAATAAGCAATTTTGTTACTTATATTATTTTTCTTCCCTTAAAGTAGAGATTGCTTTACATTTTTTTATTGCCTATAGAATACAAAATTTGTATCAAGCCTTCGATGTCAATTGAAATATTGACATGGGGCAAAAGAACTTTCATTAAAAAAAAAAAAAAAAAAGGGCTCATTAATCAAAGGTCATGTAACATGTGCCTTGATATCAAATAAGAAAGGAATGAAGAATGCATTACTTGCTTTACAATTTAGTCAATGGCCAACACACACACACACACACACACACACACACACACACATATATATATATATGTATAAATTCCCTTGATTTAATTTTGACTTTTAAATTGAATTGAAAGAGAAATAGAAGCAAAACTAAAAGAGAGAGTTGAGGAAGAAAAGAAAAGGTAGGAAAAAGAGAAGAAAAAGAAAAGAAAAATAATCAACAGTGATCAACAAAATAGTACCGAAAACATGTTCAAGAAACTGAAAATACGTCTAAAAATTGAGTAGGTGATATAGTTATAAAATTAAAATATTATATCTTTATATTTGTAATACATGTTAGATTTTAAATCAATTTTGATAGTTAATTTTTGAATTTTGTATGTTTTAGACGTAATATAGTGGTAAAAAACTTAGAAGACTTTAAAACTACCAAAAGTGATTATCAGACTACAAGTAAATTTTTTTTAAAGTAATATATATTTTAGTATAATAATTATATTGTATTGAAATTCATATGGGTAAAAATGTTCATGTGCATGATAAATTTGATAAGAAATGATAATTTTATATTTATGACATATGTTTTATATATAAATTATTATGAAATGATGTGAGTATAGGACCTTGGCAAGAATATGAAACTGTGGAGCCATCAGACATATTTATGATATGATTATGAACCTTAAAGAATATAAGATCGAAAGATATAAGTATAACTATCCGAATGAGAATACAAGGCCATTGGGTATATTTTTTATATGATCATGACTGCTTCAACAAGGATAAGAAGTCATCAGATATGTTTTTGAGTTTTACTTAGGCAAAGATTTTTCGTCACGCATGATATGTTGTTATAAGTACTTGTTTGATGTGATTTAATTAATTATACTGTGAAAATATTTAGCGTATGATTGATATATAATTAATGCACGAGTTTAATTAATTGTATAATTATTTACAAAAAAAAAATATTTCTTATAAATTAAATTCACTCACTAAGTCATAAACTTATTATTTTCTTATTTTTCTTCAGGTCGCACAAGATTCATGTTATGTACAATTATACATTTGAGTTTAAGACCACTAAATGCATACTATATTAATTATTTTGTGAGGATATTACGTTTACATATACATATGAAATAGAATCACATGTGTATAAGTAAATGATATTTATATGTTGCGATAAGGCATAGAGCCTTAATGTATGATAATTATAGGGGCATGAAGCTGGTTATATTGTTATTTATGACATTCTATTACATAATAATTATGAAAAAAGAATATGAAAATAAAAAAGTACAATATTTAGTAGGATTTACCCTAGACATCTAAGGAAGGATTAGGTTGGGTTTTGTTACGTCAATTCAATCACCACAACAGTATTATTCCAATCTATGATTACTTAGCCGAACATTATAAATGTGATTACGCTAAACATTGTCATACAAAAGTGTATAGTGATTGAGAACACAATTGACAACTGTAAAAACACTTTAAAACTAGAGACCAATTTTTACATGGCAATACGGTGAAAAGTTCATATAACAATTTCATTAGTAAAAATAAAATAAACAAAAAATATCTTTATGTTTTTTATCTTATAAAAAACAAGTGCAAGAGAAAAAAAAATCTCAAAGACATGAAAAATAATCTCTTACATTCCTAAAGGATTGTCTCTTGTTAAGAGTAACCTCAATCAAGTGAATGAGCTTATCATTGATCATCTTAGATTTTTTGAGCTAATTTTGTCACTTGAAGGACAAGACAATCTTAACCAAATTCAAACCTAAGAACAAACTTAAATAAAGTAAGAGATTATTTTCTTAAAAGAAAAAAGACATTTTTTTTCTCCAAACCTTTTTTTGCTTCTAAACTCAAAATAATTTAATTTTATGTGACATACTTTGATACATTAATGACATTTAAGCACAAACCTAAATAAAGTAATAACCCTATGAAAATTAATATTTTTCCTATCTTATAAAGGGTGAATCTAACACCAACCTTAGGTTTACTTTACTTAATGTGCTAAAGCTTCACCTACACCTAAAAGAGTAGCAAACACAATTTAGAGGTAGAAACACGTAAAAGAGTAGCAAACACAATTTAAAGGTAGAAATATCATTAAGGTTAGCCATAGAGTAACCTATCCCTCTCTTTCTACTTTGATACTAGCTAGGGATAGTAAAAGGTTAAGGATGGCAGTGGAACAGGTTCAAAATGGATACCACAAAATCTACATCTGCATCCACTAAGAAAATTTAATACCAAATTTGTACCTAACTCGTAATGAGTTTGACATTTTATTACTGAACTTACTTAAACAGATACTTAATATTTACTAAATTCGTATGAATATTTGTGAGTTTTTTTTCTTTTTTAATTACACTTGTATTATTATAAAATATCAAATTTAAACTTATAATATAACTAATTAAACTAATAAATTTTAAGCATTAATTT
>CP135540.1:1355946-1402215 GCA_032402905.1 Khaya senegalensis | reverse complement strand
TTGCTTCGATGCTAATTTGATCATCACAGTTATCATCTTCTCTCTTTTTTCTCTCTTATTCTATTTGCTGAAGCTAAAGCTTTGGTGCAACTGTGACATTTGTGATGCTTATTTGACCATGAGTTGGTCCAAAGAGTTTGACAATCTCTGTGATTGGTATGCTCACCTTCTGAGCAAATCGCCAAGTAAAACTATTCATATTCATGTACTTGGCAACACTATCACGGCTAACCCAGAAAACGTTGAGTACATGCTGAGAACAAGGTTTGATAATTTCCCAAAAGGAAAACCCTTTTCAGTGATTCTTGGCGACTTTCTTGGTCAAGGCATATTCAACGTTGATGGTGATTTATGGAGGTTTCAGAAGCATATGGCAAGTTTAGAGCTACACAGATTGTCGATAAGGTCGTATGCTTTAGAGATTTTCAATCATGAGATCAAAAACCGGCTTATCCCTCTATTATCATCAGTTGCGGCTAAAGAAGATGGAGTTTTGGATTTACAAGACTTATTTAGAAGATTTTCATTTGATTTCATGTGTAAATTTTCTTTTGGGTTAGACCCCCGATGCCTTGAGCTGTCTTTACCTATGTCTGAATTTGCTGTAGCTTTTGACCTAGCATCAAAATTGTCAGCAGAGAGAGCGATGACTGTTTCGCCATTGGTTTGGAAAATCAAAAGGATGTTGAATTTGGGAAGCGAGAAACAATTAAAAGAAGCCATCAAGATGATCGATATTTTAGCCTTAGAGGTGATAAAGCAAAGGCGTAAAATGGGGGTTTTAACACATAAAGACCTTTTGTCTCGTTTCATGCGTACTGTAAATGATGAAACCTATTTGAGAGACATCGTTATAAGCTTTTTATTAGCTGGTCGTGACACAATTGCATCGGCTTTAACAAGCTTAATCTGGCTATTGGCAAAGCATCCACATGTTTGTTCATCAATTAGGCTTGAGGCCGATAGAATTATTGGCCAAAACGAAGAGCTCCAAAGCTTTGAACAATTGCGAGAACTTCATTATTTACAGGCAGCAGTTTATGAGAGTATGAGACTTTACCCTCCAATTCAATTCGACTCAAAATTCTGTCAAGAAGATGATGTCTTACCCGATGGAACATCCGTGAAGAAAGGAACTAGGGTTACATATCATCCCTACGCAATGGGACGGATCAAAGACATTTGGGGTGAAGATTGCTTAGAATTCAAGCCAGAGAGGTGGTTTAAAAATGGCGAGTTCTTCCCAGAAAGCCCTTTTAAATACCCAGTTTTTCAAGCTGGATTTAGGGTTTGTTTGGGCAAAGAAATGGCTTTGGTGGAGATCAAAAGCATAGCGCTTTCCGTCGTTAGACAATTCCAAGTCGAATTGGTTTCAGCATATCGGAATCCGCGATTCTCTCCTGGTCTCACCGCCACATTTAGCGGTGGCCTTCCTGTTCTGGTACGGGAAAGATAGCATATCATCATGATTTTATACTTTGTTCTTCGTATTTAATTACTTTTTCCTTTGGTTAAGTGTATGGTGATTGTTGCATGCATGTACTTATACGCTAGCTGATTCACCACCTCACACCAGTCAAGTTTAGGGCATGTTTCTTGAGAAAAAATGACGCAGTGATTTAATGGCCAACATATTGTTCAAGCACCATGATCAGAATATGTTATAGGGGTAGGTAGAAATCATTTCCTTGTACTGCTGTAAAAAATGATTTGCTGCTGATATGTTTCTTTGACTTTGCACATAGAGATTGTGAGTACGAAGGAGTAGATCTTTTGTCTGTTACTGTTAATCATGCTTCAATTGCACACCGACTGTACAAGTGTTTGTTTTCAATGTTTATAATCTCTATTCATCATGGTAATTGATTACGTATTCGTGGCGTTTAATTTCTTGTGATTGTGGTTTATATTTATGGCTTTTCCTGCCTTGAATGATAAAAACACTTTAATGCCACAAAAACAAACGGAAGAAGAAAAAGTTGTCCCACGCACTTGGCCTTAGCTAGGTTGTTAGAGAAAAAATGACACAGTGATTTAACTTGTGGATTAGAAAATTAATACTTTCTGTATGACTGAAACCTCTCTAGAACCTTAATAAGACCTTTCTTCGAAGAGAAATACTTGGAATCATAATTAATATAAATTAATTTAAATCATGTTATAAAATTCATTAAATTTAGATAAATTTAGCTTTCTTGTACAAGGGAATATTGGACATTTCATGGCCACAAAGGGAGAAGATGAATAAGAGAGATAATTTGCTTAAAATATTGAGTTGCTTTGGTACCTAAATTGGAAGCCGAAACAAGCCAGATACAATGCTTCCAACAAAAACTATTCACGCGTGCCCCTCACAGCTAGCTCTACGTGCTAAGAGAGAGAGAGAGAGAGTGTGTGTGTGTGTGTGTGTGTGTGTATTGATTCCATTATCTTATTAACAAAATGTTGGTATTACTATATACAATTGTGTTAACGTGGCGGATTATTGAATATTAATCGGTCATTTATTATTGTTTAAATTTATGATTGTTTTGTGACATGTGAGATCGAGCTATTTGTTTATGCAAATTTGCAAACTTCAACGATATCTTGACTGGAAATTATTTTATAAAAATTTATAATTCAGTTATGACTAAATCATGTGTGTGAATTGAAATTTTCCAGCTATATAATTATTTTAAAAAATCCATCGGCATTGGCATGTGATGATATCAATCTCACTGAAACAAGATAAGATTTCTCATGATTTGGTTCAATTTGTGCTTGCATTTCCGGGAATAATATGCAAATCCCTAGAGCTTTAAAGGTTTTACTTTTCCATTAATGGAAATAATAAAAAATTAATTTGTAAATGTCAACAATGTCTGTTGAATTCTTTAATCGAGTGATCACTTAATGGCTTAAAGAATATATATGCAGCATGCATTCAATTTTCTCCTTTTTTGTAACATGGCATGGGCTTTGTATAAATGTCGCATAGACATCTGATTTGCTGGCCGATTACTATGTTTTGTTTAAATATTTGCTGCATATACAGACATCAAATTAGAATATACATAAATTTACACTTTCATCGTCTAGTGTTATTGAATATTTATTCTTAGACATTAAACTAATGGGTGAGTCTAATTTTATCTTAAAATTTATTTCCAGCACTCAAAAATTTATTATAAAATACTCATAATCTAAGTTACTATTAAGTGTTTGTTTGGAGGCTGATCAAAAGAGTTACAATAATATTATTAAAGGAGATACATTATCATATCTATAATGTGTTATATACAACTTAGTTATAAAAATTAACGCAATGTTATATGATTAATATATTATCAATATTTTTGAAAAAGAAAGAGCATCGAGTGTTTTTAGTGCATTGCATTCTTTTACATTAATTCATGCTATGCATGTATTACATTTATGTAATTATTTTAATATATATATAATAAAAATTTAATATATAAGAAAGAGTGAAATATATACAAAAGCACTTAAAATTTTTTCATATTATATATACAAATTATTTGTATAAATTTATTTATATAAATAATAAATTTTTGGAGCATTTTAAAGCAAGAGAACTCGATTATTATTGACATTCTTGCAAATGCTGAGATGAATAATCCAATTCTTGACTGCTGTAATTCTTCTCCAACCGAAATTCAAAGATCTTCTTTGTAATGCTTGGCGTATTCCTAGGGTTAGTATTCATGAATTGTATATAATGCCTTTTCCTTTTGACCTTCCATGGCTATCAGTGCATATGTCATATCTCTTTTTTATCTTAAGAAAAATTAACAATTTTTATTTAATCAGTGATCTTCGTGATCCAATTTTATATGCTCTAAAATCTATAGCTAGAATTGAATGCTTGTTAACTAGGTCGATTATACAATTGTCATTTTCTATATAATTTAGACTATTGATTACGTGATATTTGATTTAAGAATTAACGGACATTGTTGACCTCTAAAAGCAGCATCATGTAAAGATCTAGTAGTTCGAATATTTTACCCGAAAATGCATGGACAAATTTAATCAAATCATGACAACATCTTATCTTGTTTGTTGACACATATGTATATATCATCAAATGCCAATACAACTATTGATAGTGATAGTAATTGTATAGCGGTGCACGCATCATCTAGTCATTCTGAATTTTAGAATTAAATTGAGAATGAATTTTATTTTAAACAATTCTGAATTTTCACTCATTATACTATAAATTAAATAAAATACAAAATAGATACTGTTAGTTTTTCGTCCCTAATTCTATTTTAAACAATTGTGCCTGTTGAACTAACTATGACAGTATGAACGACGGGACATCGTCGACGGTACAATGGGTGACCGCTACTACCGAATTAAAATTCATATTTGATTATATTTAATTATTATAATGATACCGAAATGTTAATGCATTGTAATATTATTTGTTAAATATAAAGTGATAATAATTTTATTCATTAAACAAAATTAACAATATCTAATATATATATATATATATATAATTATTAAAAATTTTATTTCTTTAGTAAATGGTATATATTTCTGAAAAAAAAAATTAAAAGTAGAATATTAATAAATAATTGTGTAAATATATAATCAAATAATAAAATATGTTTACTTCGATCATTTAACATATACCTAGGCTTTTATAATTCATTCATTAAACACAAACGTTAATCATTTCATAATTGTTTAGGTAAACATTACCATCAATTATATCCCTCATGGAGCTTGCTGTTTGGCGTTCACATGTATCTACTACCTTTTGATGAAAAAAATTGCATACCTTGTTCTCTGTGCCAATTTGATTACCTCAACTAGATAATTTAAGCAATCCATCTCTCTTTCTCCCCCACTCTCCCGTCCTGCTGATTGGGTGTCCAATTCCTCTTCAATTCTTTTTTCTTTTCTGGTTGTAAATTTGTTAAAGTGGCCCGTAGGTCCTGACCAAAGGTTAAAATTCTAACTCTTTTGTAGTGATATCTGGCTCGGCCCCAAAAGATGTCTTCTTTGCCTTCCACCTTAGCGGTGTGCAAGGAAAGCCCATAGCCATTTCTAGGAAACAATAAAACTCCACAAGAAAAGCCCCAATCCAATTTCAAGATACAATCAAGGTTCATAGGGTCTGAAATTTTTTCTTTTTAAAAAAATCTCTTTTAAAGAATTTTTTATTTAATAAAATATTTAAAACCACCCAAATCAATTTGTATTCAAACCATTAGAATGTACTTGTTAAAATATATTTGAGTAATCGTCTCAAATGAGAGATGAATATGTTTAGTTCAAATGTTGTTATTCTGTAAATAATTTGTTTTTAACATTTACAAGTTTCAATCAAATGAATTACAAAATTACATTCCTTAGCATCTACAAGATCTTCTTTGCGTCCGGAACAGATTGCAAACCAATCAGTTTGTACAAAAAGCTAGAGACTTAACCCTACCGAAACCAATCATAAATTCTGATTATAATGCTTGAGCACTCTCTCATTTTCCGTATAAAATCACTCCGTGAAACTTGATTGGTGTCCGACGGTGAATCAGCTAGCTAGATATTAGAACACACACGCACAAACACACATATCAACCATCTCGTCAGAAAATAGGAATTAAATTCGACGAGGACAAGATTTAAAATCGTGATTATTGTGATGCTATCTTGATCGCAAACACTGGCGTAGGTAGATACAACTCTAGGCATCTGGGGTCTAACCCAGAAGAAAATTTACACATGCAGTCAAATGAGAATCTACTAAACACGTCTTGTAAATACAAAACTCCATCTTCTTTACCTGTAACTGATGATAATAGTGGGATAAGCTGGTTTTTGATCTCACGATTGACAATGTCTAAAGCATACGACCGTATCGAGAATCTGTCTAGCTCCAAACTCGCCATATTCTTCTGAAACCTCCATAAATCACCGTCAACGTTGAATATGCCTTGACCAAGAAAGTCGCCAAGAATCACTGAAAAGGGTTTTCCTTCGGGGAAATTATCAAACCTTGTTCTGAGCATGTACTCAGCGTTATCCGGGTTAGCGGTGATCGTGTTGCCAAGAACATGAATATGAACAGTCTTTCCTGGTGATTTGCTTAAAAGATGAGCATACCAATCACAGAGATTATCAAACTGTTTAGACCAACTCATCGTCAAATAAGCATCACAAATCTCACAGTTGCACCAAAGCTTTGAATTCAGCAAGTAAAGGATCAGAGAAAAAAGAGCAAAGAGGATGACAGTGATCATCTAAAGAAGGAAGCAAAACGAGTAGTCATGGAGTGTTGGAAGAACCTCAAAACTTCAAGCTCCATTAATGGATAAAGCAAACAGATGATGGGAGAGAAGGGAAAAAAGATTAGAATTTAAAGAAACAAAACCAAAGAGACAGGAGCTCAATTGAAGGTTTAATATATTATATTCTCGCAACTTAAATTATTGTTAATTGTAAAATTCTTTAGTGCCATTCTCTGTTTGCACTTTTATTGCCAAAAAAAAAAGATTAAATAATAAAAGTGGAAAATAAAGATAGTAGGGAAAGCCCCACTAGGTAATTAATGACATTTACTCACGTGCTTTTATTCTTATTCGTACAAACGAAGTTTAATTTATTCACGAAAAATCGTGAGAAAAGATTTGGGCACTTCTCTTTCTTGAAGTTGTGCAAAAGGACAATGCATCCGCTGATGTTGTGTATGTGAACGACATGGAAGACGATTCAGGCCACAGCTCAGCTGACATAAACAAATGGAGAAGAGAATTGGGCATGATCCTTAGCAAATATGCTGCTGTTGGAGCCACTGTTGAAGTCCTTCTTTGTCGTACTATCCTTGTAACAAACTTTGATCCTAAAGTCACAATTATTCCAAGCAGCAGTGTACAGGTGCAGGCAGATTATAAACCTAAGTTTTTTGTTTTCAATTCATCTCTGTATATATTAAAATTCTCTGTACTACAATAGCAAAGATAGCAACACAGAAAAGAATACAAAAAATTCGGCATTCACAACTCTTTTTACGCAAGGAAAATTGTGAGAAAGTAACTTGGGCATTCAAAAGTATACAAAAATAAATTTGATTTCGATTTTTATAATTAAAATAAATAATTTATTTTAATTTTTATTTCACATTCTAATTTTAATCTATTTTAATTTCAGTTTATTTTAATTTTAATCTATTTTAATTATAAATTAATAAACAAGTCATTAATATTTAAATTTTTTTTTAAAACACCATTTTCAGGACAATTTATTATTTTTAAAAATCACATCACTATACTTTGAGAAGGGGTGTGTGTGTGTAATTCATCGCATGGTAATATATTAATTTAAATTTTATATTCTATATTATTTCTAAGTGGTTGCGTTGATGCTCTTATCATTCCTTTTGATTGTGGAGATTGAAAAAGCACGGACTGGAGTGACCACCGAACATTGGTTGATAAAACTTGTTACTTCATTGCTTAAGTATTAACCACATCTATTAGAATTTTAAATAAAAATTTAATATCTTATATAAGGTGAAGCATAAATATATAATAGCTTCAAATGTTCCAATTTATTAGAAAAAACCAATCCTATGGTTGGCTTAACTCAGACATTTGCCACTGCTACAAAGAGAATTGATTCTTCTGACCAATACGACAAAATTAATGCATGTTCAACTAAATTGATTGAGAGATTCTCTAATTTATAAGAAATTAATCTATACCATGTTGTATCAGTTATATTTAGTTTAATTTCTTCACGTGGATGTTAAAATTTATCTTTGAATATTATTATTAAATTATTATTTAATAATTTGAATTTTTAAATTTAACAATAATCTAATAGTGTGAAAACTAAAATTTTAGATTAAACCTCCCACTAAGAGATTATATATCTAAGATTTTCAACTCTCACTGTATAACTTGAGGAAAGAAATTAAACATAATTTCTTAGTAAGTTTAACATTTTTTTTTTAAAAAAAAAAAAGTCAGGTAATCTGATACCCTTACATTATTTTAACTTTCCTAAATTCGAGTTGTCACCCATGAAGCGGACGGCTAAGCACATTCTTACTGGCATATGTGAAATCTCCTTCAAAATATTAGAAGTAATAATCTGATTAGAATTCTTAACTAGCCCACAATATTTAAATTCTATTGTCTTGGACACATGTATCTAACTAATCAATTCAATTTAAAGAAGATAAAAAAGAATCATTGTGGTTGTGAACAGGATTCAATTGAAATAAAAAAAGGATAATTGTGGTTATAAGCCATATTGATGGGCAGATCCGAACTGAATTAAACTAATGATTTAGATCAATTGAAATTTTTTTAATTTGATTTTAATTTTAAAAAATTAAATCAACAAATATTTGATTTAATTTTTGGTTCAATCTTGAACCATATCTTAAAAATTGAACCAATCCAATATTTTTTTACCTTTATTAATTTAATATATAGAAAGTAGTTCATTCATATTTAATTAATATAAAATCTTAAAGGAATCAATAAAAGGGTTAATAAAATTAAAAATAAATTTTTATTTTTAGGATAAATAAATTTGAAATAATTTTTATTTTTGGGTTTAAGTCAAATTATTGAACCAATTAAATCAAACAAAAATTTATTGGTTTGATTTGATTTAATTTATCATCAATTATTGGTTTGAATTAGTTTGATCCAAATCAAAATTGATAATTATCTAACTTCTACTGATAACCTTAGTCAAGTGAAAAAAAAAATTAAACATAATTTTTTTAACAATTCAATAATTTTAAAAATAAAAAGAAAAAGCTAAGTAAAAAAATTTAAACATGATTTTTTTGGAAAAAATAATAATTTTAAAATTAAAAAGAAAAAAAGAAAAAGTCAAGTAATCTAACACTTTTTATGTTATCTAGTTTCTATAAATTTGAGTTGTTATAGATAATGCACAAGGGTTGCTCTAAGTTTCCTTAAACTTTTGGGGTTTTAGATGAGTTCTTGGAGTGTGATTTTTATAGAGCCTAATATTAAAATAATATCAATTTAATTTTGAACTAAATTTTGAGAACTGTAGTAAATTGTTTGTGTGCTTTGTTTCAGAGACACCTCTCACAAAGCAGACAGCGAAGGTTATTCCTGGTGGCATATGTGAAATTTTCCTTAAAAGATTGAAAGTATACAATAGCTATAGCTGCAACCTAACAACACAGTGGCTCATGATGTGGGAATTTATTTCACACATGTTATTAGTCTTAATTGTTTTGTTTTGAATTATATTATATGTTTCTTAGTTTATTTGCTTAGAATTTTAGGTGTCTTTTAAATTTATTTAATTTAAAAGCTTCTTGGTATTTTGTAAGTGTTTCATTATTGAATTAGGTTGATTATGGGTTGATGTCAAGAGTTTAAAATTTGGGCTAAGCCTAGACAGCAAATTCTAGTTAGATTGAATTAATCAATTCATAACACTATCTTGTGTTTGGGTTATATCAATAGCTACAAACCTCAGTTTTAAGTGTTCTTTAGCTTGCCGAAAAGTTAAGACATGGACCTAAAACTTTTATGAACAAACTAAGACTAAATATGTCGTTCTGAAGTCTAAAACTTAGAAATAACGGAGAAGTCAGTTTTGAAGAATTAAAGGGCCGCGATTTTGAAAGTAAAAGGAGCTATGTAATCTTCAATTAAGAGTTCTTGTCTTTTCCCTTTAGGTTTTAGTTCTAAATTTGTTTAATTGTCAAGAATGTTATTTTTAAATTTTTGTTTAAATTGTTCATTTATTTAACTATAAGTTTCTAAGTTCTTATTCTTAGATTAGGATGTAGTCCTTTGAATTCTTGAGATGAATTGAATTTGGATGTGTTAAATATTCTTTTTTGAATGTAATTTGATGAATTTGGATTTCATTCTTGTAATGAATTGGCCATTAATTGCATATTTAAGGTATTGAATGATGGAGCAAAAGTGAAAATTCAATATTAGTTTGTGAATTCATTAACCTAGGCAGTGTACTTCATAAATAAATTCATACCTTCTTGACTTTTAATCAAGGATTCCATGGATCTTAATAAATTTTTATTAATTTCTTTATTTACAAAAGTATACAAAGAATATAATAAGTATAAATGGCATACTGTCAAAAGAGAATATCACATATGTTAGAGAATTTAATAAATGTATGTAACAAAAATTTAGCAATTAGATTTTGATGTATTAAAATATTCAATTTCCATTCTATTGTTATTTATTTTAAATCAGATTTCATCTTATTTTTTATTTGTTTGGATAATATAAGTAATTACAAAAGTTGGTACTCGAATCGCCTACTTATAGATACGAAATTCTTATTTTCCTATACTACTTTGCATGATCCATACACTTGTGGTAGAGCTATGAGCAATCAAGCTTTTGGTTTTGTTGCCAAGAAGGATTATTTTTAATATCAATTCAATAATTTCCTGCATTAATTTAAACATACTGCTTTGTTTTGCGTTTGTTTTGGTTTTTCCTAGTTTTTATTACTGTTTATTTTGGAAATTTTGGTTCAATTAGGCGACGAGCATGTACTTGTTTCGAAGGAAACAATAACCCAAGCAACACTAGTGTCTATTGGCCCCTCTTTTATAGTCAAATTCCATCGTTTACAAGGGTTTTTAAGACTATTAAGAGTTTAATTATTGATTTTTATTTTTTATAATCAGTGTTTGTCGAGAAACTGTGAACTAACTGAGTCTTGATCTAAATATAAGGAGAACACTTCGAACATTAAAGAGAAAACAAAGAAAAGAGAAAGCAGAAGCAATGGGAATGGCAAAGGATAATGCAAATAACCAGAATTAACATATGCTATTGAGAGATTATACCATGCCAAATGTTAATAGAGCTCAACCCAATATAGTGAAACTTGTAGCAAATGCAAATAATTTTAAGATTAAATTTGGTCTAATTTAAATAATGCAACAAGAGCAGTTTGGTGATGGACTTGCTGAGGATCGAAAAGTTCATCTTGCAAATTTCTTAGATATTTGTAATACAATAAAGATGACGAAGTAATAGATGATGTAACTCGACTAAGGTTGTTTCCATTTTCGTTAAAGGATAAAGGTAAGAATTGTTGAATTCCAAATCACCTAGTACTTTTATCACATAGATTGCTTTATCACAAGATTTTCTAAGTATCTTATCTCATGTAAGACTGCTAAGCTCAAAAATGATATAACTACATTTGTACCATTTGATGGTGAGTCTTTGTATGAAACTTCGAAAAGATTTAAGGACTTACAGAGCAAGTGTCCACATCATGGTCTTCCTGACTAATTATTTACGCAATTTTCTATAATGAATTAACCCATTCAGTCATGATTACCATAAATAGAGTTGCAAGAGGCGCTTTAATATATATGTCAGCAAAAGATGCGTATAAGCGTTTAGAAGAAATAACTTCTAATAATTATCAATGGTCAAATGAAAGAGGTATGCCAAAAGGAGTTCCAAGTATGTATGATGTAGATAACGTAAATATGTTGAATATCAATGTTGATTCTTTGATAAAAAAAATGTTTAGTAAGCTTAGTAATGTGAATTTTGCTTCTAGTTTAAGTTGTGATTAATATGGATTTGCTCACATAAGTTATGAGTGTATGCAATTAGAACCTGCTCAATTTGTTTCTAATTCTAATAAGCAATAATAGAATAATCAATATTCCAATACTTACAAACCAGGTTAGAGAAATCATCAAAACTTTTCATGGAAAGATAAAACTAATCAAGCTAGTAATTCTAAACCTTTCCATTCTCCTAAATTTTAACCAAGGAAACATCCACTAGAAAATAAGCAATCTTGAGAGATAGCAATTGAGAAGTAACAAATGCAACTTTAGAGAGATTTGAGGGGCTAGAATCAAAGATTGACCAAATTGCAAATTCAAACAAAAATATGGAAATGTAATTAAATCATTGCCCAATTCCATCAATTCTCATGGATATGACAATTTGCCTAGTAAAAAATAAGTCAATCCAAAAGTGCATTACAAGGCTGTCACCTTTAAGAAGTGGTAACTAACTTGGTAAGGTAAGTGGTGAAAATGAAAATAGTAAAACTATGGTTGCTGAGATTGAGATTAGTAAGGAAATAGTTCAAGAAGTAAGAAGGGCAATGAAAAAGTTAAGGAACCAGCCCTTTTACCACCAATTAAACCATATGTTCCTCATAGGTTAAAGTAGGATAAAATTAATCAATAGTTTGAGTAATTTTGAAAGTGTTTAGTAGCTTCAATTAATTCCTTTTGTAGATTCTTTAGCACAGATTCCTACCTATGCAAAGTTTTTAAAAGATATCATATCCAAAAAGAGAAAATTGGAAGATTTTGAGACTATTGCTTTGACACAAGAATGCAATGCTCTTATTCAAAATAAGCTTAATAAAAGCTAAGAGATTCGAGGAGTTTTTCTATTCCTTGTACTATTGGTGATGTTAATTTTTTTAGAGCTTCACGTGATTTAGGTCTAGTATTTCATTAAAAATAATTTTATTATAGCTAGCGAACCATTCGGTGAAGTATCCTTTGGGTGTTCTTAAGAATGTATTGATTAAGATAAAGAAATTTATAATTTCAATTAACTTTATTATGTTGGAGATTGAAAAGGATACAAAAATACCCATCTTTTAGGCAGGCCATTTTTGGCCACGGCTGGAGTTATCATTGATGTTAAAAACGGTAGGATGACGTTTAAAGCGGTGAAAAAGAAGTTAAGTTTAATTTATTTAAGGTTAAGGTCTTTCTTTTATTGATCATGTATTTAAAAATGATGATGTAGATGAGTTGATCAATGAAGTTTTTAGGGTTAAAATTATTAAAGAACCACTTGAAACTTGTTCAAGGAGTGCATGAATAAGTCAAGTTGAAAGTTGAAGGTTACAGCATGTGTAACAAAGGCTTTATGTTCTGGGCGGAAGCAGAAAAGTATAAATTTTGAGACTTTAGGCAAAGGTAAACTATTACCTCCTCCTTCTGATGTGCAAACACCAATTCTTGAGATGAAACATTACCATTACATTTTATGTATGTATTTTTAGGTAAAAATATGTTAGAGTATGCCTTAAAAACTATTCGTATTATCAATTTTAAGAATATATTTATTTTGTATATATATTATGTATTAATGAAAAAAAGTGTTATTTATTCACAAATGTAACTTGTTTCTTTTATTTAATCATGCATATAAATAAAGTATATTTATTAATTATCTAGATAATTTATTTAATAGTTAAATAAAATTATAAAAATCATTTTGTATAGAGGTGGTATCGATTGAGCAGCAATATCGCACAAAAGGCATACTAAATACTTTCGGTGAATATCATAAGATGATATTGATGCAAATAACGTGATTATCACATTATTAGGATATTAGTATGGATTAAATAGTTAAAGAACTATTTTTTCGAATATTACTATACAATGACAAATCACGTGTTATTACATATAGTCAATGACTTTTATGTAATTATACTAATATGCGATGTTATTTTTTAACTTAAGATATCATCGTCAAATTTGGTGTAGATATGTGTGATTCATATGGTATATAAGTACGAGACTAGCCACATCTTTTATGATAAAGTTAATTTGGTTATGTGTTGTTTATATTTAAAAATGTGAGATAGTCAAGATGGGATCTATTAGCTCGATGTATAATATTAGAGTTACCATTGACTCGATTCTGATTCAAATTTCTGAATGAACGTCTATAAATGACTGAAAAAATAAATCTCTGTTCAGAGTAATTAAATGTCACACAAAGAAGTCTGTGGGGACAAGTTCAATACATATAAATCGATAGTTTGTATTATCAGTAAAGGGTTTTGACGTACCATGGACTCTAAATCAATTGGGATTAAATAAAAAATGACTTTACGCACACGATATGTACAATTGAGTTAAGAATTAACAAAATATGACTTCATTGTAAATTATAGACTATAGCATATTACTATATGTTAACTATAATTATTGAACAATTGAATATTTTAACAAATTTAAAAAGTTTAAAAAAAGTTTAAGATTATTTCACAGTAAACTCACATAGTCATACTAATAACCAAAAGTAGTGAGAAGTATTGAGTAGAGAAAAATATTATTAGTAACGAGGCTAGTACCTTTAAAATAATATTTAACTTGAAATAAATATACATATAATGGTTATACATATTTATGAATTTTTTAAAGTATTTAAAGAATATTCTTTTGGGTTTACATTGAAATGTAATTTATTAAAAATTAGATAGTCAAAATAATAATATTAATTATCTAAGGACCTAAATAAAAATGTGCAATTATGAAATAATTACACATTAGCCCATGTATAATACTTAATTATAATTTAGTTAAAAGTTAGCCAATAGTTAGCATTTAAATATTTAAACTTAAATGTGTGAAATAAAAATTATGAGATAATATTCATATTATCCATGACACATAATCACCTTTTAATTAAATATGAGGACAAATTTGAAAACATATGGATAATTCAAGTATATATACATACTTACTTTATAAATTGAATTAAGAATTTTGTCATAAATTTTAGAATTCTCCCGAATTGGCCAAACTTCTCCAAGAGCTTTTGGTGATACAAATTATAGTACTTCCACACAATTGGAGGTAAGAAATCATCCCTCATCAATTTTATATTGATTAAACTCATCCAAAATTAGCCATTTTGTGCATATATGGGATATATGTACATATGGTACACCATGTGTTTATGAAAATATTTCAATGAACACATAATTTGATTTTATGTATGTTATTAGCATTTTAATTCAACAAAATAATATTAGAATCATTATATTATCTTATTCGTGAACAAAATCTAGTGTTCAAGTAGTTCTCATAATTGTATGAAGATAAGTGATTGAGAGCAATAAAGTAAAATTATTAAAAGGGTTTAAAAGGCTTAGTACTTGACCAAGACTTGATTAGTATTTGAGTGGCTCTGAAGAATTGAAGTTAAAAATCTAGCACTCGACTAGTGCTCCACTGGTGCTCGAACAACTTCTATTACTCGACCAGTGCTCCACAAGCACTTGATGGGCACTCGAGCAGCCACCGAACAAAAGCTTAGCAATCGACCATTGCTTGACATCTGCTTAAGTGGTTAACTTACCTAGACAAACTGCTCAACCTCTGCTTAACCTTCACTTAAGCAACCTTGCAAAAAATATAAAATCCTAAGTTACAAGCTTAGGGTTTTGTGATGGCTATTTGTGTTTTTTTCCTTCCTTCTTGAGATAATTTCATTCTTTGAGTGTTTTTAAACCTAGTTAACTTTCTATAATCACAAATATTGTTTTTATTATTATAATTTGTGATTGTTTGTTCTTGAAAGATATAATTACCAAAATTTTCTTTCTCTAAAACCCAACTATGAGCCTTTAGAGTTTTGTAAGATGTTAGTGGCTAAAGTTTCGGTCTTTGAAAATGGTGTTTGTGGATTCATAGAAGTAAAAAATAATTAGAATTCTAATTACTAGGATTGCAATAATTTTTGTAAATTAAATCACTAGTTATAAGTTTTTCCTTTTTAGTGAAATTTTAATATGACTCTTAGATAACTTTGTGAAGAATTCTTTGTAAGATTTTCATTCGTTAACAAATCTTTCTGTTTTAATTTTATTTATTATATTATTAATTACCTTGTTTAAATACATTATTGAAATTTATTTATGGTAGGTTTAAGGTATTATCTTAGAGATTTATTTGCTTTTAGTTTATTTAGAACATAGTAAATTTCAACATATTTTAATTTGCTTGTTTGAATTTTTAATTTTTATGTCACACACCTTTCATGCCCAGCACCCCCTCTCCCCCCCTCCCCCTCCTCGCTCCAGGTGTTTTAGGTCTAAACCTTAGAATAATTTGCAATTGGTATGAGAGCCTAATATTGGTCCTTAGCCCTTAGATTGTGCCTAAATAAAAAATAAATCTCATAGTCTATCTATCCCTCTATACTTTGATGGGAATGACTCTTCTTATTGAAAAGTTAGGATGAAAGCGTTTCTTAAGTCAATTGATGAACATGTTTGAATATTGTGTAAAAATTTAGAATTCCTTGTGGTCATAGTTGATGATGTGAGTAATTCTAAAAAATTTAATCAATGGACTAAGGATGAATTAATTAAGTCAAATTAGAATAATAAAGTTATGATGCGATTTTCATTATTGTTTCTCCTAAAAAGTTCAAAAGAATATCTACGGTATCCACAAAACTGGGTAGAAATTAGAGTTCCTAGGTCCTATATCTCTTTTTAGCTTTAGCTATTTTATTTTTTTTTTTTTGTATTTTTTTCTTCTAAAAAAATACATTAAAATAAGAAAAATCCTATACACAATATCAAAATATTACATATTTATAATATTATTTTAGATTTTTGTTTTCTTTTAGTTTAAAATAAACACATTGAATTTGAGCCTTTCATTATAAGCCCAATTTAATTGATAAAGTCTGTACTAATAAATTTAATTCAACTTTACATAATTAATCTAACCAAACCCAGTGTCCAAATAATATAAAAAGTTCTAGTCAAAATTAGAATTCTTTATTTATATCAAAATTCGTCTTATTAATTTACACTTCTATTATTCTCGATTTCAATATACAAACCAATAAGTTCTCATCATTTTGGTACCAAAAGTAATAAGCGATGTCTAGTAACATATTACAGTTACTCAAGTTATAAAAAAGCCAGTAGTTCAACATCACTTTATCCGTAACCAATGTTATTATGTAATTTAATCTTTTTATCAAAAATATCTCAATTGAACACGAGATATAAAATATGTTACCTTCATATAATTCAATTTTCACATTTATCAATGTTCTAAGTAGATTTATTAAAAAAATAATATCAATATCATATATTAACTCATTAAAATATGGTCATATATTTTTATAGTTTTACTTATTTAAAAGAACTAAAATTTTACTCCTATTATATAGAAAAGATAAATTATATTTTAATCATACATATCCCTCTAAATGAGTCATGATATATCTGACTATTTTCTTTATAATCTATCTTATTATAGATGACATTTGAAAATATCAAAATATATCACTCTTAATGTTAGAAATCATAATGATCTCGAATTCAAGAATCATATACACCATTGTTATTATGAGAATTATTTATGATACTTATATAACAATCCATATAGCATTCTCATAACAGATCAATCTAATACATGAGTTCATTAACTCATATACATGTGTTAACTTAATATCTCATATTATAACATACAACTTGTTATCTTTAGTCACTATACATACTAATCTCTATGTATATTACCCTATTCACAATAGTATTTGACTAGAAACATTTAAAAATAGTGTTCAACTAATTGAAATTACTATTCTAAAGATATTATTACATTTATTAAACATACAAATACATAATAATAAAATAACATAAATCTAATAATGTCATGATTTGTAAAATATATATACTAAATTTTTAAAAATACTATTAGAACTTAGGGCAAAAACTAACACCATAAACTTATTGTTGAAAATTAAAAACAGTTTAATCCTAAAATAAAAAAAGAAATGAGGGTTAAAATTCTTAAATGGCTAAATGCAGGAATTATTTATCTTAAATCTAGTAACTCATGTATTAGTCCAATGCATGTAGTGCCTAAAAAGGGTAAGATGACTATTGTACATAATGAGAATAATGAATTATTTCCTGAGAATAATGAATTATTTCCTATTAAGACAATAACTAAGTAGAGAGTTTGCATTGATTATAGGAAACCAAATAGTTTTACCAGTAAAATTCATTTAAAAAAAAATTCTTGATAATATATGCTTGAGAGACTTGCTGTACAAACAATTTACTATTTACTAAATGGTTATTTAGGTTATAATTAAATTCTTATGTTCCCTAAATACTAAGAAAATACCAATTTTATATATCCTCATGGTACTTTTACATCTTGTAGGATGTATTTTGATTTGTATAATGTACATTTAACATTCAATGTTGCATGATGTCTATTTTTTCTAATTTTGTTGAAAAAATCATGGATGATTTTTCTATTCTTGAATCTTCTTTTAAAAATTATTTACATAACTTGTCTAGAGTTTTGATGTTGTGAAGAGACCAATTTGATCTTAAATTGGAAGAAATGTCATTTTATAATGCAGGAAGGTATTATTTTAAGCCATAAATTTTTAGCAAGAGGTATTAAGGTAAACAAGAGGAAATTAAAATTATTAGACAATTGCCACCATCTATCAATGTTAAAGGAATTAAAAGTTTTCTTGGTCACATAATATTTACCAATGTTTTATTAAGGATTTTTTTAAAAAATTTTAAACTTCTTTGTACTTTATTGAATAAAGATATGGTATTTGATTTTGATACTAATTGTCTAAGTGATTTTATTATATTGAAGTAAGAATTGGTGTCAACACCAATTATGGAAGCTTCATATTATAGTATACTATTTGAGCTTATATGTGATGCTAATGATTTTACATTAGGTGTTACTCTTAGCCAGAACAAAAGTAAGGAAGTTACATGTTATTCATTATGTTAATAGAGTTTTAAATAATGCACAATTGAATCATAAAATCACTGAGAATAACTACTTCTTATGTTTACTTTTGACAAGTTTTGATCTTATTTAGAGGTTCCAAAGTGATTGTATAGACTAACCATTAGGCAATCAAGTAGTTGCAGACCAAGAAAGATGCCAAATCCTATTTAATTCAGTGGGTGTTATTGCTTCAAGAATTTGATATTAAAATTAAAGACATGATAAATGGTGAAAGATCAATTATCTAGATTGGAAGAGCAATCAAAAGTTGATGAAGTGCCCATAAATGAAAATTTTTCTAACAAGTAATTATTGGTATTATCAGTTATTCCCTAATATATTGATTTGGTGAATTATTTGATGACTAGTATTATTTCCCTTGATTTGAGCTTTTATTAGAGAAAGAAGTTTTTATGGGATGTGAAACATTATTTCAAAAGATGAGATTCATGATATTCTTCGTCATTATCATTCTATTAAATGTGGCAGACATTTTAGTAATTCTAAGATAGTTGCAAAGGTATGGCAATCTAGTTTTTATTGACCAACCATGGATCAAGATGCTAGACAATATGTGACCATGTGTGATAAACATCAAAGAATTAGCAATAATTAGAAAAAGAATGATATGCCTTTAACCAATATTTTAGAGGTTAAGTTGTTTGATATGTGGGGAATTGATTTCATGGCCTATTTCCTTATTCCTTTAATAATCAGTATATTTTAATAACAATAGATTATATATCTAAATGAGTTAAAGTAATTACTACTCAACTAATGATGTAAGATCCTATGTCACTTAGACAAGAGCCTAAGTTGTGCCTTATAAGTGCTATAATTTTCATAACAGATTTATGGCCTTAGGGTGAGTTAGGAAAGTTCCATACTAAGAATAAAACATCAAGACATCACATTTATGGATTGTCAAAGAGGACAACATAGTGCTACTTAAGCTAAGTCATAGCAAATGGTATTAAAGCCAGCTTATCCAACTAGAAATATACCAACAAGGATAGTAGGCCCTAAGAAAGATGAATTGTAAGGACCCACATCGCTTGAATAAGAGCCTAAGTTATATCTTATAAGTGTTTTGATTTTTTTAATTAGTTTAAGGTCTTTTAAGTGGGCCAAGAACGGTACTCACGCTAAGAACAAAATCTTGAATTAACATGTTTGTGGCTTGCTAAAAAGGAGAATATTGTGTTAATTATGCCTATTCATCACAAAAGACTCCATAGTGGTCACAAGATTTTTGAAAAAAAATATCTTTTCTAGATTTGGTATGCCTAGAAACTATTATTAATGGTGAAGTTTCCAATTTTTTGTAACCAATTATTTGAGGGTTTGATGAAGAAATATAGAGTTACTCATAAGGTTATACTTGCTTATTATACCTAAACAAATGGGCAAGTAGATCTTGGAAATAAGGAGTTAAAGCACATTTTGAAGAAAATTTTGCGTAATTCAAGGAATGGTTGGGCAAATAAGTTAGATGATACACTTTAGGCTTAGAAGACACCTTTTAATAGACTTTGGAAATGGTTATGTCTCTTTACTAGCTCATCTTTAGAAAATTTTGTCATTTACAAATGATAGTATGACAAGCATATTCAAATTAGAGATTTTGACGGTGCACAACAAATATTATTCTTCAACTCAAAAAGACTTAAGCTATTCCCAAGCAAGTTTCGGTTTAAATAGTTAGGTGCATTCATCTTAACAAAAATATATTCATATGGTGCAGTTACAATGCATAATGAAGGTATTGGTACATTTAATGTTAATGAATAGTATTTAAAACCTTATTATTTTGGTCATGTGGTACTTAAGGAGTGATTTCTCCTTAAAAGATTCTACCCATGGTTGATAGTATGGAACTCGAGCCAATGATTATATCTAAGTACTTTTTGGAAGGCAATCCAAGCTAAACTTATTTTCTTTATCTTTTTTTATTTGTTTAAATTTTTGCTTTTTTCAGGTCTATGGAGCAATTATGACTTTCATTCCTTTTCTTTTGTTTATATTGTGTACGTTCAAAAAATCAAGTAAAAGCTAGTTTAAGATTCATCAATTGGATATTCAATGTGTTCAAGCCTTGATATAAAAGAGGTATTAGTTTTTTCATTCTTCCTTTCTTTCATATTGAGAACAATGTGAAAATTAAGTTTAGGGGAGTGAATAGTTGATTATGCTTGGTTGTGTTTGTTTGAAAAATTTGAAAAAAAAAATTTGAAAGTATTCATGTCTTCTAAACTAGATTTTTATAACGAAAAGTAGGAAAAAAAAAACTGCATTTGCATTGATATTAGACCTTTTAAGGATCAATATTACACTTTTAAATGCTTTATTGTGCTTCTATATTATATTTTTTATTAAGGATAAACAATATCTTATAAAGCAAGATTAAACAAGGTTTTTTTTTAAGATTATTGTAGTACATCCATCCTTATAAAGTTGTAAAAGTTGTATGGCTATGCATAAAAGATGAAGTATGATGCTTTTACTTGTGATTATCCCCTTTGGATTAGTCCCAAACATGGTTTAAAAAAATAGAGTAATTTTGAATAAAGTTGGTGTAAAAAATTCTATCAAGTAATTTTGAATAAAGTTTGTGTACAAAATTTTATCTACCCTAATGTTTTGAGTTGCTTAATAACTAGGAGTATTCATCGCAAATGTTTACTTTTACATCCAACAACAACTTGAAACATGAGTATGCAAAGCACCTCGAGTGCGAGTGAGTAATTTGTTGAGTAATTGGATCATTCACCATATATGTTTGTATTCACGTCAAAAGGCAAGTGACAACTTAAAAAGTTAATAGCATCAAATTGAATAAAATTCATTCTTCTCAAAAAGAAAAAAAGAAAAAAGAAAGGAATCTCTCTCTAGTTCGTCGTATTTTTATTTTTTATAATGAGAATAGGTGATTGCAGGTTAATCTTTTACATGAATCAATTGTGTTGGTTTAATAGTGAGCATAATGAGTTTGGTTTAATAGTAAGCATAATGAGTTTGGAATAACGTATAGATATTTGAACTAGGAAAAGTGATTATGCTTAGTTTTTCTTTGTTTACTTTATTGTATACTAAGTCAAAATTTTGATGACATGATAGATACCCAGAGTGATGAGATAAGCCTAATTATGGCGACTGTCCTTTGATTTTATGGTTTTTCTTTAGTTGAGAACAGGCAATTATTCAAGTTTGGGGGCATTTGATGTAGAAATTTATTTCACATTTTTTTTTAGTCTTAATCATTTTGTTTTAGATTGTTTTAAATGTTTCCTAGTTTATTTACTTGGAAATTTAGTTGTCTTTTACATTTATTTAATTTTGAGACTTCTTGGTATTTTGAAGGTGTTTCATTATTGAACTAGGTTGATTATGGGCTAACGTGAAGAGTTCAAAACTCGGGTTAGGCATAGAGCAAAACTCTAGTTGGACTAGGTTAATCGATCTAGCACATGGTTCGGTGTTTAGGTTATATCTAGAGCTCCAAGCCTCGATTTTATGTGTTCTTTGACTTGCAGGAAAGATAAGACATGGAACCACAATTTTTATACAACCCAAGACCTAGTTCTGGGATTTTAAAGTCCAAACTTAAAAACAACAGAGACGTTTGAAGTTGTCTAGACTATTATTACAGCCCACATCCAGTCTTACTTTTTAGCCCATACTTAGAGTTCTGGAAATTATATTAGGACAAGGCCAGATTTGTTAAAAAGCTAAGAGGAGACTTAAAAATTTTAGAAAAGGGAAATTGCTTGCGTTTAGCTGCTCATGACACAATTCAAAGTTAGTTTTGAAGAATTTAGGGACTACAATTTTGAAAGGAAGAGGAGCCACACAATTTTCAATCAAAATTTCTTATTTTTTTTCTTTTTTATTTAAGTTCTAAAATTCTTTTATTGTCAAAAATGTTATTTTTGGATTTTTGTCTAAAGTTGTTCATTAATTTACTCATGAGTTTATAAGTTTTCATTCTAGGGTTAGGATGTATTCTCTTAAATTCTTGATATGAATTGAATTTGATTTTGTTAAATATTTTATTTTAATGCAATTTGATAAATTTGAATTTCATTCTTGTAATAAACTGGTTATTAGTTGCATGTTTAAGGTATTAAATGATGGAGCTAAAGTAGAAATTTAATATTAGTTTGTGAATTCATTAAACTTACTTAGTATAGTTTAGAAATAAGCACATACCTTTGTGACCTTTAATCAAGGATTTCATAGACCTTAATAAATTTATATTAATTTCTTTAATTACGAAATTAGACATAGAATTAATATAAGTATAGATGGTATGCTGTAGAAAGAGGATATTACATATATTAGGAAATTCAATCATTGCATGTAACACAAGTCTAACAATCAGATTTTGATTCACTAAAAGGTTCAATGGATGAAATCCAAAGTCTTAAAACCTTTCATTGTTTGTTTAAATTTATATTCTATTTTTATTTATTTTAAATTATATTTTATTTTATTTTTAATTGGTCTAAATAATATAGAAAATTATATAAGTTGGTAAAAATTATGAGCAATCACTAGTGAATCTAAGAAAGAGAGAGAAGAGATAAAAAGAAAGAGACAAGATAAAGTAGTTAAAAATTTTGGAAAAAGATAGATAATTTTAATTTTTCATAAAATAATTTTTATTTTATTTTATTTTATTGATTATACTTAAATAGCAACATAATAATTTCTTCAGTCAAACATAGTCAATTACTAGTTTAAACTGCCAAAACTAAGTATATGAGAGCTTGCTGATGACTTCGTAAAATATTTTAGTTATATTTCATAAATTTTTATTTTTTTATAATATGATAAAATACATTTAATAAAATTAAAATCAAATTTATCTTTTTTTAATTTTTATTAATTTATTTTGGTGTAAACAGATGATATATCTGCCCCACTTTTATTGCAACAATAAACAATTTTGTTTGGTTGAATTATGTATAGATAGATAAGTAAATGAAATACGAATTTTAAGACATGAAAATTTGTATATTTAACAATAGTGTATATGAATATGTGTGTGTTATATGTGTATTACTTTTAATAAAAATAATTTTAATTTAATATATTTTTTATTATTATAAATAATACCCTCTTAGAATATATATATATATATATATGACGATAAACCTAAATTATGAGTTATGGTGTGAAGGTAAGAGACAAAATTGAAAACATTAAAGTTAGAAAAGCATTAAAAACATAAGATTTATGAGTTATAGCGTGAGCCTAAAATTTTATGGTTATGTACAAAAAAAAAAAAAAGATTAAGCACATTAAAGTTAGAATGACCTAAATTTATATAAAATTATTTCTTAACTAAATTTTTAAAAATATTATTTAAAAAAATTACCGAATAACCCTAAAAATAAGAATTTATCAAATATTAATTAAAGATATATGTCCTTTAATTGTAAAGACTACACTAATTATAATTTCTCATTTTAACTTCTTGGTGTACACTTTTTGGATCTTCATTACTAGGCCCCATAAGAATTTTAGTTATACTAGTTGCCTATTTGATTGTGTTTTTATTTGTCCATATTTCTTGTAATATATATATATATATATATATATTGTGGTAAAGAATTAATTCATAGTCAAAGCAAAGCTAAAAGGGGTTGTAGGTATAAAATTACCAGAGACATTGTGAGAGGTACTTACTATATATAATATAATATAATATTTATTTAAATTCCAAACGATCATTTAAAGGGGAAACTTTCAGCAACGACCAGGCAGGCCCCACCGCTTTCTCATTGCCTCATTTGAATCTGGCTTGACGTCTATGGACTCTGCGGCCAAGTTTTTTGGCGAAGATAGCCAGCAACAAGACCGGTAAATTTTGTGATATTGACCTATTTCAGTTTTACCTAGTATTATTATAGTTTATTGCAGTTAATTCATTTAGTATTTTATCAGTTAAACGTTAAGAATGAATTGAATGTTTCAAGTTTGTTTGTTTGTTTGTTTGTTTTTCATTTTTCAGTCAAGAGTTGGAAATAATAATAAAAGACAATGGAGGAAGAATCGCTAGGAGGCAATAGAGGAGCTCGGATATTGATATTCGATTATTCAGTTGAGAATCATTTTAATGCAATTGACACAATCTGTAAGCTGTGTGAAGAGCGAGAGTGTGATGGCCTCGACAACAGTGACATTCAACGCTTTTCCTCCACATTTGCTTTTTTAAGGTATTAGTTATGCTTATTTGTATTTAATTATATGTTCTTTTTTATGTGCAAAATGTAGCAAGAAACTAAGAATCGCATGGTGTTCAGAGAATGGCTTGCATGGTGTTCAGAGAATGGAGATATTTTAATTATAAGCCAAGAATAGTTAGGTTTGCAAAAGAAACGGGCAAGTTGTGGGGAGAAAGATAATTTAAGAGATATAAACTTACCTCAATTTTCATCTGCGGCTATCCCCGAGGTATGTTGTTGGATTTATGATGTCTTTTTAGTCAGGGCATTTTAGTAGCTTTCGTATAGCTCATGATATTTTAATTTATTTTTAATTATCTTATTTGTGTATCATTGTAAGAGGAAGAGTTATGTGCCAGCGCAACCTCTTCTTTAGAATCCAGGTAAGATTTGAATTTTGATCCAACTTTTATCCGTATGGGTTTTTGTGGCGCTTTAGGTGTGGCTTCTTAAGTTTTAATTTGAATAATCTCCTTCCGTATGAGTACTTTGGCATTCAAGGAATTGAGTGTATGATATGCGTTGCATGACATCATTGGTTTCTACAAGCTCTATTGTTATGCTTTTTGTATGCAAATCCAAATGTTTTTCTTGTTATACCTTACTGCAGCAAAGATTTTGTGATGCATTTTGGAGGATCTGTCTGGGCATTGGATTGGTGTCCAAGAGTTCATGAAAGGTTTGACTGCCATACCAGATGTGAGGTACTTGTTTTTAGCACATACTAATCTAGATTTGTTTATGGTACAATGTTGGGAATATTTTATTTTCAACTTTACAAACCTTGCCAGTTTGATATGGATGTAAACTCTTCATGGAAATCTTTTACAAATTTCCATTTCTGACATATTGACGTTTTGAATATAGGATTCTTTTTATTGGTGCTTTTGCTTGTGATTGATGTTTGCACTAACTTCCCTTCACAGCATTGCTATCCTAGCCGACTCCTGAACATTCTTTTTATGAGAAACTGTGAATAATTATCTCAAGATATAAATGAAAGTAGTACAATTCTTTAGAGGACCAGGTATTCGCAAAAGAGAAAAAAAGAAACTAAGTTAGACAACATAGCAACAACACCAAAAGTCTCTATTGAAGCCCCCCAAAATTACCATCCCCTTAAAAATCAAGCAAGATTATACACTAGATGCCAAATTTCCCTCCCCATTAAGATGAATGAAGAAAAATAGGTATCTTGGAACTCCTCAGAGAGTGAATCCTAGTGAAGCCAAAAGACAATCTCTCTCTCCTATAAGCCATCAATGAGTGTCCTCTCTTTATTCCTTGAAGATTCCATTGTTTTTTTCATCCCAAATCACCCAACAGAGAGCTGAAATTGCACCTCTCCATGGAGTCTTGGCTTTTCTCTCTCTCCCAAAAGCAAAAACGTTTCCTATTACCAATGAATCACAAGAATGCAAAATAGCCCATGATATCTTTGCATAATCTTTTCTACAAAATGGCTTATGATATCTTTGCTTAATCTTTTCTATGTGAAGCAATCTCACAATGGAGAAACAAATGATTAAGTCTCTTCACTTCTACACATAACACACCATGAGGGTGAGAGACACATGGTTGGATACTTTTTTTGTGTCTCTTGTCCAATGTTAAATTTCCTTTGAGCCAAAGTCCAAAGAAAGAATTGCCTTCTTAGGGGAACTTTAGCTATCCAAATCATTTTGCAAGCTGAACTTAGCCACTGAATCATCATCGTAATTTAGTCACTCAAAAGTAATCATTTGCAAGAGAAAACACTTGAAGACTCGAAATTCTGCACTCTTCTATCTTCCTTATGATCATCAAAACAACTTTGCCAAATCATTAAAGCCGCCTATTCTTGAATCTCCTTGTCTCTTAAATTTCTTTTGAAATTGAAATTCCAATTCTATATTCAAGGAGAAGAAAAGTGGACATTAGAGCATATTGCACCATTTTGATTAGTGCAAACCCTATAAAGTTGGGGTGACAAAGCACACAAAGTGGAGTTTCCTATCCATTTGTCATCCCAATATCTAATGCATTTGCTATTCCTCACAACTAATTTTGTATGAATAAGAAAAGTTTCATATTCCTTAGAAATAGCTTTCCAATGACTCCTAAAGCTCCCACAGTTACCTTTTTTGTATTCCACCCATTAGGATGAAGGATATATTTGCTTCTTATCACCTCATGCCATAGAGAGTACTTTTAGGGGAGATCTCCATAGCTGCTTGGCCAAAAAGAGCCCTATTTTTGTTCTCCAAATTACGAATTCCTATTTCTATCTTGTTAGCTCTCCCTATCTATTTCATCTTTCTTCTCAAAATCCGCTAGTCGGATTGCTAGAAGATTAGAAAGATTGATGATATTTATTGTGGGAAGGTTTTGGCAATGGTTATGGTTATGGTTCTCACCTAGTTGGGTGGGACATTGTTACTCTGGCAAAAAGACATTTACTTCACTGATGTTTTCTCCATTTCCTTTTTTTTTTTCTTAATATTTTAAATATTCATTACATAGACATTTAAGAGCTGTACTGTGTGGAAGTGGCAGAGTGTTGACATTGTTGTAGAAGCCATGGGATTTGGAACATGGTTTGCTGTTTTTCTATTTTCATATTATTCTTGCCCTTTTGCTGCTTTAGAAAAAATTATATGTTTTGCTTTTCCTTGTAAGAAAGTTGGATTTGTTCTTTCTTAAAGGCATTAATAGTTGTGTCTCATATGAATACAAATGATAATAGGATTTTTGTGGCAATATATCACAATCTCTATTATGAAATATGTGACTTTTCATTCTGTTTTATTAATTTTTTAATTTTATTTTTGGTGTTCTTGTGCCCCAGTTCATTGCTGTTGCTGCCCATCCTCCTGAATCATATTATCACAAATTAGGTTCTCCACTTACAGGCAGAGGCATTATTCAGATTTGGTGTATGCTAAATGTCAGTGTTTTTGAGGAAGAGGCCCCTTCTCCAAAGAAAAATATAAAACAACGAGCACAAAATGAGGAGGCCTCATACAAGAAATCAAAGAAACCAAGAGGAAGACCCAGAAAGAAGCCAATAAATGAAGCCCTTGATGATGATGCTGCAAAGTACAGGTCAACACAATTGAAGATGCCAAGGGGAAGACCTAGAAAGAAACCAAGAGATGAATCCACTGAGAATTTGGATGGCAGTGACCAGTTTGTTCAACCACTTGCAGTTCAGCATCCAGAAGAGATTCATTTGAGCTGCAGACTATACAAGAAATTTCTGGGAATACTCAAGAGGCTACCGTTCAAGAACAAACATCAACTAAAAGAGCATCTTCACCAAATTCATCCCTTAAAACTTCTGTGCAGGGTAAAAGAGTGAAAAGTAAAGCAAGTGTAGAGAACTATAATGATGATAAAAGTCAACCATTATTGACTCTAAATGAAGATGAAAGATCTCCTATTGCAAATCATCAAACATGTCATGGCTCTGAACAAGATCCTAGAGTGTCTAATTATGTTTCAAGTAATGGTCCACACAAGCTTGGCTTCTTGTTCTGTCCCGAAGGACTTGGCTATTCCAAGAGTTGTATTGTGCCTGGCTCATAATGGAAAAGTTGCATGAGATGTCAAATGAAAGCCATATAATGCAAATGATTGCAAATGCAGACATCGGATGGGATATCTTGCTGTCTTACCGGGAAATGGATCTCTCTTATTAACTGTAGTTGGGAGATTCCTCTTCTCAGTACAATGAAAGCTATATATTTGTCTTCAACTAGGGAGGGCACAGATCCTCGCCTTGTAAAATTGGAGCCAGTATTCAGATGCTCAATGTTGAAAAGTGGTGGCATAAAGAGGTAATTTACATGCCTATTTTCCATCTTGTTTTGGTGCCTGATTTGTTATTTAATCAGAATCAAAGCAGACTCGTGGTTATACAAGCCAGATCTTACAAATTTCCATTTATTTGAGAGTCCCCTAGCTTGTTCCAGTGTTTGTTTACAATCTGTGAAACATAATGGAAGCATTTCAGAAGAAAATAAGCATAGAAATATATCTCTTCTTTCGAAGAAAATAGCTATAGATATATACCCTTTTTTGGAAGAAAACAGGTATAGAAATGTACTATTTTCCTATTCCTACCATCATAGCTGCAGGCTTAAAAGTTTAAGTAGAAGATTGGAGTTTTCTGAGAAATAATTAATTTTCTTGACGTAACGGGATTGGTTCTGCATTCAGAACACTTGTCCATGGCATGCTAGTTGTCGGACCTAGCTACTGTATTCTTTCCAATGGGAGAAAGAAATCTATTGAATTGAATAAAAAAGAACCAATGGGGAACGGATAGGCTGCACTTCATCCTTTTCTTCAGTTTCTAGATATTTTGGTCTGACTGGTCCAAACACACGCGTTTACCCAATCCTGTGTTCTCTGCTAGTTATATAATCAGTAGGCTTTTCATTTCTATATGGTTTTGTATATTTTTTGATTGAATTCTTGACTTAAGAAGGTTTTTCAAGAAGGTTTTTCTAGTTGGAGATTTTGCATTTTCATATGTTTTTTAGATCATCATGGAGGTCTAAGATTCAAAGATTGAGCATAACTGAATAAAATATTTTAATAGGAATGTTGCTTTACCAGACACATTGATCTAGGTGCAAATTTCATGACTATCTAAATTTATAATTGTTTGCTGAACTTGCTTCTCTATATTGATTTACTGTAATTGATGTATGTTATACAGCATCTTCTTGACGATGGAGTGGTCAACTTCACCTCCACATGATTACTTACTTGCAGGGTGCCATGATGGAACGGTAGTATATCTTCTTTCCTTTGGATTTGGGAACAAGAGCATCTGTTTTTTCATGTAGTCTCTTCAGAAACAGATCCAAAAACTTAGAAGCATATTTTCATAGTAACGTGTGCTGATTGATTTAATACTGGCATACATCATCTCATTTATTGCTCAGTTTGATGGATAGGTTTTTGTCATTTTTAATTCACTGTGTCATAACTCAAGAATTATCTCTTGCATGCAGGTTGCTTTGTGGAAATTTTCTGCTAGTAGTCCATCTAAAGGTATGTACTGTGTGTTTGTACTTTTGTTTCATATTAATCTTTTTTCCCTTGTGTACTTCAAATTAATTTGTCTTTAATTTTTACTTGCTGTTCTGCAGATAGAAGGCCTTTGCTATGCTTTGCTGCTGATACACTTGCTATTAGAGCAGTTTTATGGGCCCCAAGTGAGAGGTTAGAGATACTAGAAGATTAATT
Organism: Khaya senegalensis; assembly: GCA_032402905.1. Lineage (NCBI taxonomy): Eukaryota > Viridiplantae > Streptophyta > Magnoliopsida > Sapindales > Meliaceae > Khaya > Khaya senegalensis. The sequence continues at coordinate 1,372,164 of CP135540.1, read as the reverse complement.
TTTAGTTCTCTTATGATTTTGTTTTGCGTAAATGGTTGTGTTTCTTCTTTTAATGATAAACAGCAATTTTGATCTTTACTTTGAGGAGTTTATTCCCAATGTTCAGTAAAAATGTTTTTATTCTATTCTAGTCACTGCCTGGTATTTCACGTGTTGGAGAGACTACCCAGGATGCTTGAAACGTCAAATATTTTTCTAGTATTCTATAGTTTGGTATGATTTAATGAATTAAAACAAACAATTAGATCTTTTATTATTTGAAGGATAAGGATTATTGAGTGGATTCTTGGCTTGCATGCAGTTAGGATTGGGCTTAATGACTTTTTCTTGTGTTCAGGTGGGAAGTATGACTGTTATTTAGGATCTTTTTGTCCCCCTTAGGGGATTTTCCAGTGATTCTTGGTGTGAAGAAGGTATTATAATGACAAATGCCTCTACTCAAGAGTTTGAGTTTTGGATGAGTACAATGTGGGGTGCTCTACCCTTACTAAGTCTTGTTCATTTATGCATTTTTATGGTAAGGCTGGCTATTATTTATTTATTTATTTATTTACCTAGGTGGAAACTGGGACCTTTTGTTGCTCTCAGACTTTGTTTACATTGGCTACATTTTCCATGCCGTTAATTCAAGTGTCACATACCATATCATAATGGCTAGTTTGGAAAGTTTGATACTCTTGGTTTGCCTCAATATAGTAGATGTGTTTGGATGGACGCCAAGGGAAGCCAAGGTGGTTGGTATTTACTTAGTTGTTGGACTTGGGCAATTGTGGGTAGTGTCAAATTAGAAGTTAAATCATTGTATGGGAGACATTATTTATATTATAAATTGGTGTGGGGTCTGAATTTCTTTGGTTTAAGTTTTTTAATCATAAAAAATTGGAAAACACAAAATCTTTTGTGTTAATCTATTCTTTTCTTTAATGCTCTATTTATAATTTTCAGTGATCCAGAAAGTGCAAACATTGTACTTACTGCCGGACATGGAGGTCTAAAGTTTTGGGACATGTGGTTAGTGTGATTGCTCCTTTTTTTATACAGATATATAATTCTCTTGTGTATTGCCTTTGTCATTCATTTTTGAATTTTGCTTCTCTTTTTCTTTTCCTATGCATTTCAGCTTATTTAATTTCGACTTCTCTGTTCTATTTACCATACCTTTCTTTATTCTTTTATCTGGTGTATGCTCAGTCTATGACATACGCACTTTAATTCAAAGCAGTTTAAAGGTTCTATTAGTAATTGTCCCCAATTTGATGTTATCCATCTAAAAGTCTTATTATAATGTGTTCTACTCTTTCATAATTTAGCCTTTTCTGCATTGGAATGCTTTCCTTTTTTCCAAAACTTGCACAATTACTTGAAACAAGAAATATGTTTTAAGCTTGGACTTTTTATATTGAATTTTTTTCATTTAAGAAAACCTCTTATTTTACTTTGTTATGGGAATATACATTTTAGGGAGAATAACATCTAGACCCCATATTTTGAGAAAATTGAGAGCTATACCCTCTCCACTTCAAAAATAACAATTCATTCTGCTTTTTGGCTTGCTTTGACTGTTAACTAACTTCTAAATTTTGCAGGGTAATGAGTTTTCAAATAGTAATAAATCCAGCTTTGAATGCTCACACTTAGTATAAAACTGTCACCAACCTCTTTCTTTCTCCTTGATCACCGTTTATCTTTCTTCAAACTCACATCCTTCCTTTTTGGTAGAACGCCCCTCCATTAAAGCTTTTTATAATAAGTGAGTGAATCATTTCTTTGTTAATTGGAATCATAAATCAAAATTATTTAGGTTGTATTTGGGATAAAGGTGTGGTGCTTTTAATATGTAGCAAGGTTCAGTTGCGAAATTACTTGTCACAGATATTAGCTTAGTTGTTCACTTTAGCCTTTAGAGTGTCCAATTGAATGACTCTCAAAAATTGTCGAAGAAAGCTACATTATCAATGGGGCTAGACTCTATGCCCTGGTGTCCTTCCTTTTATCAATGTAATTTTTATTAGTATAGTCGCCACCACATCATCCTTCATGTAGCTACCTTACAATTAGGGGTGGCAATTTTGATTACTATGTCATATTTATGTCGAATTGTAATCATTTCTTAATAAATAGAGGTTAACTCGTACCTGACTCATTTAATAATCATGTCAATAATTAAAAACTCTAACCTAACACGATTAATAAAAGATTAAACAGATTATATTTGTATTACCTATTTAACTTATTCTCTTTATATGTTGTAATATATTTTTATAATACTTATGATACTATATACACAAATACTAATTAATTTTATTTTAAATATAACTAAATACCTCTTAAATCATGATAAAAATAACTAATTTATTTTAAAATATATAAAATAAAGTTATTAAATTTTAAATAAGTTAATATATTATAATTATTTAAATAATTAACTATCATAAATAGATTCACATATCGAAAATTCTAAATTTGATACGATTATTAATCATATCATATTTATCCATTTAATAATCATATCATTTTATATCAATCCAAACTCGTAAATTCATGATGGGTTTATGTTAGTTTAGTGGGTTGTGTCAATAATTGTCACCCCTACCTATTACACACTTGTAGCCACTTTGCAACACTCTCCACGGGACCTGCAAATGAATTATTGGCAATCCTAGCCTTGACCATAAAATAAATCTTAATCCATTAAGCTTTAGTTTCTGGGCCTACCTGTTATGTTATCAATTAAAATTAAAAGTTTAAGTTGATAGTTAGGACCCAAACAACAGTACTAACACTATAAAAGGATCTGAAACAGAAACAGAAAAAGATAGGCACAAATACAAACATAAATCACATTGAGGGAATCCAACACATGACCTCTTGGTCAAACTTGGCACTGATTCCATATTAAGTCATCGCATGACCTAAAAGCTTAGTTAATAGATAGGGGCCCAAACAATAACATCGAAGTATTAACACTACCTTCACTCATCCATTGAAGTGGAACCAAATTGATCTTTATGTTTTTACTAAATTAGTTTTTTAAACTATTTTATTCTAGTTCCCATATTTCACAAATAAATCCAAAGACCATTTAAAGTCAAATACTGTAAAAGATGTTGCCTGTTTATCATCAAATTTATTTCCCAAAAAAGAAAAAGAAAAAATGTTCAACTGCTATCAAATTCGGTTATATTATTTCTGTGTTATACAACTACCCAACTTCTGAGGAATAAATTAATTCTTATACGCTCTCAACTGACAGCAAAACATAAGTTTATCTTTTCGGTCATGACAGTGAAGAGGGTGTAGTTGTCAATTATTTCAAAGGGGAACCGGATGTCACACAAAATTTTATTTTAGTCTTTCATATAGAATATGCATATGTCATCTGCTTAGCACTTGGTTGTTATAACGGTTTCATTGATTTTTAAGTTGAGGAAATGCTACATTTTGTGTTCATATTGATTAGAACATTTGAAGACAGTTTCTCTGCTTGTTTGTTTGGATTTTGGAAGATAGTTGGCAGTTGTATCAACTTTTTACTTGTATAAGCCACGGCAGTGTTATATTACATGGTCACTGAAAAATTTTGTTGTTAATGCAGTGACCCATTCTGTCCCTTGTGGTCTCCATCCAGCGGCAAGGTTCATATATGATCCGGATTGGTTTCCAGACCCAAGGTAAATTGATGGTCTATCTTACTGGCTAAAACACAAATGACATTCTTAATAGTGGTTGTGTTTTTCCCTACCTTTGAAACAAATCTTTTTTACTTTTTTAGATGTGTTTTTTTATCTTTTGATGATGGAGCAATGCGAATATTCAGCTTGGTGAAGGCTGCGTATTATGTCCCTGCTACTGGAAAACCTTTTATTGGAACAAAACAACAAGGGCTGCACCTTATGAATTGTATCACGACTAACAGGTATCTCTCTCGTGCAGTCGACTTTATTTGTTTTGGTTCTGAGTGCTTCATTATTTGTTTAACTGAAAAAGCATCTGAAAGTTAATAATACATTATGAATTATTTACTTGCATCTCTCTTGTAAAATAAAAATTGATTTGGCCCCATCATCCGACAAGGATATCAGTTTATCTATCTATTTTTGTTGCAAAATAATTTTAGAAAGGCTAACAGACAATTCTTATCCTGCAAATTAAAATGACATTTTATTTTAATCCTATTTTTTTAGTTGAACAGTTAAACTTTAATCGCCAGTTGATTTTCAATTTTAAACTTTAGGTATGGTTGCATACTGCAGTGCAGATGGTACTGTTCTTCGTTTCCAAGTGAGATTAATTTCCCCTTTTTTCTTTATTTTGCAAGTAATTCTGCATTGAATGATTTTATTGTATTAGCCTTTTCTTGATTGCCATTTGTGGAAGGAAAATATCAACTCTCCGTACTTTCTTCTGTGAATCTAGTTTCTGTTACCAGTTTGTACCAGGATGATATTCAAGCATTGATTCCAAAGAGATCTCAATGTTGAAATGTATTTTTGGAACCAACCATCAAATTAGATAGTTCTTATTTCGTTTTTGTCTGTTGAGAAGCTCATTTAGTTTCCCGTTCTGCAGCCCTGTAAATTATCCACAACTTTTTTATGACATCTAAAAATGAGGGGAAAATATCATAGATAAATATCCTTTTAAGTTGCTTAAAAGCTTTTAGTTACCTAACCGGTGATCTTGTTGTATTGACAATAGCTCACAACGAAAGCAGTTGAAAAAGATCATTCGCAAAACCGTCCCCTACATTTTCGGTGTGGTTCTGACCCAGGATGAGTTGGCAATTACAGTGAACACTCCTTTACTGGACACTCCGGTAACATTGAAGAAGCCTTTCAATAATGGGGAAAGATCCATGCACAGTTTTTTTTAACTGAGTCAACTCTCGCTAAAAGTTCAAATGATGAGAAAGGAAATAAGGCTTTAAGTTCGGATGCTCAACCTTGGGTAAGCTTCATAAATTTGGTTACTGCTTTCGTTTAATCCGGCCGGTAGAGTTCTCAAATTGTTCATTGTTGTTTTTTAGCCCTTTGTTATGAAAACGATTCAGTTGAGGAAACTGATGCCGACGAAACATTGGTTGCTATTACGCGCAAAAAAGAACCACAATCCAGTAGTAACGGTAAGCAAAAGGCCGAAGATAATCGAGAATTGGTGTGTGTGGATGAAGAGGCAATGAATTTACAGGTAAAGGATATCCTTTTAAGGAGAAGCAGAGAGCGGAGTTGACGTCCTTCCTCCGAAACTTGTAAAGATGCCTCGAGGAAGATGGACTATGAACAAAGGTGGTGAGAGATGGTTATGCTATGGAGGAGCTTCTGGAATTGTACGGTGTCAAGAAATTAGGCCATTTTATTGCTAACAGTTCATGTATTGATGATCATGTTTATAAGTAGTCTTGGTATCAACATTGATCTCAATTTCATGTTTAATCCAATCACTAACAAAATTCAATGTAGCGCATGTTGTAATTATTTATTAATGACAATGTTGCATGTTAAATAGATATAATAATTCGATGTGATTTTCCATTGAATTTTATTAAAGCATGTTACGGGATGATCCTTTCAAGCTTATCAACAAATGGCTAAACTAAATTCATAGTTAAATGAAGGAAAGAAAGATGACCATTTTATGTGATAAGACTTGGTCAGATGATGTCCACATTTATATTAATGTCAATAAATGTCAGGTATGACTAATTAAGCAATTAGTATTAATCTGACTTTTTAAACCTTTTATACGGTCACGATAAGTTTATTGATGTAAACAACATACTCTTTTTTTTTTTTTTTTGGCATACACTAACTATTGAATATATATGAAAAATTGGGATATATATATATATATATATAAATGAACATGTGAGTGTATTAACTATGAACAGGTCTGGTGTTTTGATTCCTAACTTCATGTAAATTAATTAGTTCACAGACTGGGATCCAAAATACAAGCCACCCAACTCTCACTCGTTAACAGACTACATGTTCTAATCCTCTTCTTCTCAACAATCGAACTTATTTTTCTCTCCCTCGGCTTGTTTTCCGCACAGTCAACGAAACCTGTTACCATTCTTTCTTCTTCTATTTATATCTCAACTCCAAGCTTCCTCTTCTGAGACACAGAACGAAATAAATAAAGAAAGAAAAAAAAATCAGTATGAGTATCCAAATTCTACTAGTGTTTGTCTTCAATCTTTTTCTAGCAGCAGCTACGCTAATTAATGGGTCGACTGATCGCCCAGAAAGAAAGGTAATTTCATGCCAAGTTATGATATAATTAACTACAATACAAGTATAGAGTACTCGTACAATACATGCTCAACTTTATACCGTAAACAATTTTTAACTTCTCATGTTATAAGTTTTACATCTTCAATTGTAAATTTTGTGTTGGCGGCTGCAAACGTATCGTATTTGTACATGCAATATATTCATTTTTTTTTTCATAGAATACTCCAAATCCCAAATGCAATATACCATTCCAATGAATCCTTGCTATATTAATAAGCATGTAAATCTAAATCTCAGTTTCTTTGGGTATAATGCAAGTGCGGCGTGCATGCATGCACATTTTTCTTTCTGCAGATATGCATATGCAATAGCTGATTCTCTTCCACTTCATTAAACTTATTTATTTGGTCAATGGTAATTAATAAACTAATTAATTACATGGTTTTTTTATTGAACTATGCATGTATCTATCAGTCATACATAGTGTACATGGGAGACCTGCCCAAGGCCGGAGTTTCTGCTGTGGAGGAACATCAGGATCTGCTTACGAAGGCCATTGGAGAGTAACAATCATTAACTTTTGCCCATAATCACTATTTCACACACAATACTTTAATTTCTCAAACTATTTTTAACATTTTACCAAATTCTTCTCAGCTATCAATTAGCCAGAGATTCAAAACTACACAGCTATCGTAAGAGCTTCAATGGATTCGCCGCCAGACTATTGGCCCAAGAAGCAAAGAGATTATCAGGTATTTTGCCACAAAGTTGGAGAAAAAAAAAAAGAACAAAAACTGAGAACTGTTTGCAGCCCCTATAAACATTGTGATTAATATGCTGCAGAGGAAGAGAGTGTTGTATCTGTGTTTGAAAACACTCGGCGAAAACTTCACACAACAAGAACATGGGATTTTCTAGGAATGTCAGAAAAATTACAGCAAAAGAACTCCAAGGAACAAAGTAATATCATTGTGGGTTTGTTAGATACAGGTTTGTACGCATACATGCATGCGATAATTTGGAGAATTTATTATTTTCTTTCTTAAATAAAACGTATGTCATTAGTTCATATATTTTTGAAAATTTTTGTAGGTATTTGGGTTGAGGCTCCAAGTTTCAGTGACAAAGGTTGCGGTCCTCCTCCTGCTAAATGGAAAGGCAAATGTGTTAAGGGTGCCAACTTCACTGGCTGCAACAAGTATGACTCCTCTTTCACACTTTTTTTTTTTTTTGGAATAATTAATTTAAAGGTATAAGTTGACAAAAATTTAGTAAAAAACTGTAACGCATGAAGAAAAGAAGTCAAAAAATTTTCTAAATTGCAGAAGTTTTTAATATTGAACATTTTGATCATTTCTAACGTGGACATGCAGCAAAGTGATCGGTGCAAGATACTACAATCTTGACAACGCACTTGATCCTAGCACCGATCAGGCAAGTCCAGCCGATACCGACGGCCACGGCACTCACACTTCCTCTACTGCCGCTGGTGCATCTGTCAAGGGGGCAAGTTTATACGGCATAGCTGAAGGGATTGCGCGTGGTGGGGTGCCGTCAGCACGCATTGCCATGTACAAAGTATGCTGGAGCGGCGGGTGCACTGACATGGATATATTGGCGGCTTTCGACGACGCTATTGCCGATGGTGTCGACATGATATCGGTTTCCATTGGCGGGCCGTCCAATAGTTTTTTCGATGATCCGATTTCGATAGGATCGTTTCATGCGATGAAGAGAGGAATTTTGACGTCTTCCTCCGCGGGGAATGTGGGGCCTTACGAGGGTACGGTGGAGAATGTAGCGCCTTGGATGATGACAGTGGCAGCTAGCAGCGTTGACAGGAAATTTGTCACTGCAGTTAAGCTTGGCAATGGCATGAAAACTCCTGTAAGTTCATCCAAATCCTCAACTTCTCGAATTTTGTTGATGGTATAAACAATGAATACTATAAAAGGAAAAAAAAAGTTTATGTTTTATGCTAGTTATATATTCTAGTATTTTTTATATTTTTTAAAAATTATTAAAACACTTAAATTACATGTATAAAATTGTAAATACTTATTTTTTTAATTTAAAAGTTTTGTTTAGAGGTATTGATTATAGCTACGTAAATACTAACTTAAAAAAAATATAAATGTTTATGGGAATTGTTTGATAATTTATTTTAAAGATTCTTATAAATTTTGATTAATTTTTAAAGTGATATTTAATTATGTATAAATTAAAATAATATTTGAAATATTTTTTCATAACATTAAATATTTAAATATTTTTTAAAAGATACTTAAAATGTTAAAAATATGTAAGTATTTTAGCTTCTTTTTTTTTGTTTTTCAACACTCTTAGACGAGCCCTAAGGTAGTTATTTGGTGTTAATTATCACAATCAAATGCATTTTAAATAAGGGCAGAGACATATTTTATCAATTTTTTTTTATTAAACAATTATTGTTATTATTGTGCTTTTATTAAATTATGTAAATTGCAAATGATTGAAGGGAATTTCAATTAATACATTTTCACCAAGAAAAGAAATGTACCCTCTCACAAGTGGAGCCCGCGCAGTCAATACTACAGCAGACACCTATGCAAACGCCAGGTATAAGATGAAAATCGAACACATATTATAAACTGGCAATTAATTTTAATTGTTAATTATTATAAATAAAAATTAAAATAATAATGGGTTGAGTGCAGCGCTTGTGATTATGGAACACTAAGCATGAAGAAAGTGAAGGGGAAAATCTTGTACTGCCTGGGAAGCGGCAGCCAAGACTTCACGATCAAGCAATTAGGCGGAGCTGGAGTAATTGTGGCTCTTGACGCACCAACCGACACTGCGTTCACCACTCTTATTGCTGGCTCTTACGTCCTTTCCGAAATTGGCAACAAGATCGATCATTACATCAACTCTACCGAGTATGTCAATAGATATTATAAATTTTGTTACTGAATGTTAAGCTGAAAGACTAATCGGCGTACTGGTGAATGAATTACTGGATGCATATAGGAATCCTCATGCTGTTATTCACAAGACGAGAACTGTTCACACCGCTGCTCCCTTCATAGCTTCTTTTTCGTCTAGAGGACCGCAATCGATTGCTCTTAATATTCTGAAACCTGATATTGCTGCACCGGGACTTGATATATTAGCTGCGTATTCAAACCTTGTGTCGATAACAGGACAGCCAGGCGACAACCGAATAGCACCGTTCAATATACTTTCAGGCACATCCATGGCTTGCCCGCATGCTGCCGCCGCAGCCGCTTACGTCAAATCCTTCCACCCCGACTGGTCGCCTGCTGCAATCAAGTCTGCTCTCATGACCACAGGTAAATATGTAAAGTTGCAAGCATGCATCAAGCATTGGACCATATTCAGTCAGATTCCTAACAGAATGTCATTTGCTTGCTTTAATTTAGCCACACCTATGGAAATCAAACCTGAAGATGCAGAGCTGGCTTCAGGATCGGGTGAAATTAATCCAAGAAAAGCAGTGCACCCAGGACTCATCTATGATATTTCCTTGAGTTCCTATGCAAGTTTCCTCTGCAAGGAAGGCTACAACAGCACAAGCATTGGTCTGCTCATTGGTCGCAAGAAGAAATTCAGCTGTTCCAGCATTAAACCTGCGCGGGGTACTGATGGTCTCAACTATCCTTCCATGCATATGCAGCTCAAGAATGAGTCCAACATCTCCGCCGTCTTTCGGAGGACCGTGACTAATGTAGAGCACGGAAAATTTGTGTACAAGGCAACTGTAAATCCACCCAAAGGTCTCACGATTAAAGTTCTCCCGAACGTTTTGGCATTTAGCAAATCGCATGAAAAGAAATCGTTCACGGTTCTGGTGAAGGGTTCAATGGCAAAAGGAACTCGTATTCTGTCAACTGTACTTGAATGGAACGACTCCAAGCACAGTGTTAAGAGTCCTATTCTTATCTATAAGCCATTACCTCGGAGTTTTCAAACGTGATCCTTGGAATTTTTGGTATAGTATACAAACCAGATTGCTGCTCACTGATTTTGATACTTTCTTGCAAGTCAAGATTTTTTGAGTGCTTGAAAAAAGCTCATTGTACGGTTTTACTACTATCAGGAATCCAATATAGTCTTCTGTGATCTGCCATTCTATGTCGTTCCACATCTGGATAGATAGATTATCTGCAACCTAATCTATGAACTACAACCAGTATCCAGGTTTCCCCTCAATGAAGTACGTAACTTTAATTTCAAATTAGATTTAATATGTCGGGAACGAACTGCCTTGGGCATATTTCTGAGACAGTTTTTGCACAATCTAGGATGAAAATAAGGCCAAATACTCAACTTTGAAGTGATACACAATGCCGGCTAACTAACCAGAACGCTGAACTTATATAAGAGACATCTATATTTGGATTCATATGACAAAGGATGGGCAAAAAATTATGCATGTTCAGCAGAAAAAGATTCTAATCAAACTGGAAACTTGATTACCTCAACAAGCCCGAACTTGTTGAACACATTTTCCTGCTTATGGGTATAAAAGCTTTCATGAGATTAGAAAAGATCAGCTAGATACATGCCATATCTCAACTCCTCTCTTGCTGCCCCTTCTCAGTCAAAACCCACCATAAATGGCTCCATCAGTTTCTTAATATAAGTATCTTCCCACCAAAATGCTCCACAACTTGAATATTAGTACACTTTTGGATATCATTCTAATCTGACTCAAAGCCTTGATTGCATTAAGACACAAGTAATAAAAGAGGCCACCTAAATTTTTGCCCACGTTTAGATGATATAGGAAAATCTCCAACCAGCAACATTGTTTTAGATATGTGTACAACATTGCAAGTTTGGCTTTCTTTCCTTTCAAAAGCCATTCTATGCTTCTTAATTAGTGTTCTTCTATGGTTTACACTCTAAGAACTCCTAGTCCCGGTCCATTCAAAATCAAGCTCAACAGTGCATACGACATTGACGCCCATGGAGGTTCTTCAGCTTTGTAAGCTCCTTCCTCCGCTTTCTTGCCTCAGCAGCAGCAGCTGTATCCACTAATTTCTTACCAGGATAATTGACTGGTTGTTTCTTCTCTGGTAAAGCACTCACAATAAGACTGGCTTTATTAGAAGCATCCTCAGTATTATTGCAAGTGTAATCTGACTGGAGTACATTCTCATGTTTAACAATAAATGTACCTCCAATAGAACAAAGTGGTGCAGGTGAAAGTATTGCTTCTCTTGATTGATGTTCAGTATGCTGACCACCACCTCCATCTGAAGAGGATTCAACTGGAATATAATTGAGGTCATTGGTAGTTCTGGTTTCTTCTAAATCAGAAGCTTCATTTTTTACTTTTACAGGCAACAAGAAATGATGGTTCTCCACATCTGCAATAGTTTTTGAAGATGAACTGGCTCCATACCCATTATGCAAAGAGATTTCATCTTGTGTATTTTTTAGGCTGTCTGAGTGTTGAGCATGGAGTCCCTCTTTATCACTAAGAGGGAGGAACCAAGGGCATGGCATTAAATATAGAGGAGTTCTTGTTGCATTAATAGTCATGGGGTTTTCCTGCTCCCGCGAGGAAGCAAGCTTAACAGTAATTGGTGAAGATATATTTGATGGAAAAGTGACGGCCTTTTGTTGCCCATGTTGTGATTGGATTGGAAGTGAAGACTGAATAATGGGAGGCCAGCCCGGTGGAGAAAAGGGATGATGGTTGTAGAAGACCAATGGACAGTTTGTAGAAGTGCAAGACATCTCACCATGAGCTGACTTACCCTCTTGTTGAGTTTCACCAACCTCAGGTTTCATTGCTTTAGCCACCTGCAAAACAGAAGAGCAGGTCATGCCAGTTACAATATATTTTTGAGCTAAAGAAACCCCATTAAGTCAAACATCACTACTTACATGTGCCTTCAAAAGCTTATTTATGGTCTCCAAAGACTGGAATTCTTTAAAAGCCAACTCCTTTTCCTTCTCAATACAAATGTCACCAGATGTGAAATAAGTCAATGTTGCAATTCAATAGAATTCAAGAACTCATACAAAACAGCCAGGTGCCTTAAAAAAACAGTAATAAATTGGGAAAGGTAAAACTGCCTACCTTCTTCAAACTTTCATTCTCCTGGGCTAGATCAGCAGCTTTTCTGGTTAACTCCTCACACAGAACCTGAACCAAAAGCGGGAAGGATGTGCAAAACCAGAACCAGACATGAATTCCCACTTTGGTGATAACAAAGCATCTATGGGCTTGAGATATATGTATAAACATAGAAATGCCGTAATCAAACTTACATGAATGTGTCCCTAGTGACCGAAAAGGCAAACACTAAAACCGGTTATTAGAAGTGCACCAAAAAGATATTATATTTGTGTGCTTCATGTTCGGGCTTCAGGTTTTCTTCAAAATTTTACAAGCGGTTTTTATTTTTCCAGCATCAAGATAAAAAATGAGAGTACTTCCATACTACAACTAGCATGTGTCAGAGTTGATCAGTGAAGAGGTCTGCAGTTATTGCCCTTAAAATGCCTCCACATTTTGTAGATATTGACAAGGGCTATTAAGCATGAATAAACCTTAAATTTTGATAAATCTACATTATTCAAAAACTACACTACTAGAGTATAGAATTTAGTAAATTAACCAAAGTCAATCAGACACACTCAGGTGCATGTGTTAGGAGAGTTAAGACTATTTCCCAGATCTCAGGACATAGTGATAAAGATATTTTTCAATATGCATCCAATCAGAGGACTTTTTCTCCAAAAAATGAAATGCTGAAAGAATATATATAAAAATTATGAGATCTTGCTATAGCTCAGTCCTTAGATTCTGCATGCAATTGTTTGGTAGCCACTCTAGTACACTCTTTCTGGGAATATCCATTTAAATAAAATAACAGCATCTTTAGTGGTCCACAAAAGGAGGAAGGTGGTGGCTGGAGCAATGTCATGAATCAAGGGATATGCTCAGTGAACCATTTAACATAAGAATACACCCTAACCTTTCACATTGCCTTGTATGCTTAAAATGGAAACTGATTAAAGTACATTATGCATTTATTGTGTAAATAAGATATCTCAGAAGGTTAACATGGGAACAACAAGATTACTAAAGGAAATTCACAACCCAGGCCACATCAGCATGCCAATCTGAACCTGAAATATTGAAAAATTAAGAACAGGCAGCCTACTTGTCTGCGGCGTATTGTCTGCCTAGCTGATTCTCTGTTCGCAAATATTCTACGTATTCTTCGCTCTTCCTTTTCAGCCTGAGTGGTAAAGCTTCACTTACAAATACAGAATATTAACAGAGCAAAGTTTCCAAGGAGTTTAGAAGCTTTTATTACCTCAGTTAAGTTTTGTCTTGACCTGCCCCCACCCATTGATATGTATCTCATCGTACACATAGAACTTGATTTAAGGGATTCAGCATCCTCCTCAGCTTTTACTGGTTTACTTACTACATTGCTACATTTTGTTTGATCCTGCTGCTGATCCACAACTGTTTGTTCCTGCTACAAACAAAAATATTGCTCAAGTCCTGCACAAAATAGTGTGACTTGGTGACAGACCGCTATAAGGCTTCAACTTAGACATAATAGTTTGGCTAACAAAATTCTTATTTGGTTTCAAATTCGAAATACTAGTTTGGCTAATGAAATTCTTATTTGCTTCTGGATATAACTCTTGCATTCAACAGAAAAGACATAGGAAGAGAGAAATGATTTAGAGGAAATAGGAAACAGAGCTGAAAATTAAAATTTGTCTTAAATGAAGCACTAAAGACATAGTATACCTGTGATGCTGTATCCCTCATTGTTTAGACGCAGTTTTGGTTTTAAATTTAGTAAGCATTTATGCATTAATGTAGCAATTTTTTCCCTCACAGCACAATTTTTATTGACCTTCATTGCGATGAAACAATGATACAGAACTAAGATTTTTGTTTTTCCAAATAAGTTTTTACCAATAATAAGAACACCACAGCACTTTAAAGGAAGTCTTTTACCAACATAAAGAAAAGGACATGACAAAATCTTCATCAAAGAATATTGAACTGGTAGACCATCTCACCAAGTCAATATTAGAATCAACCAATACATATTAGTGATAACACATTGCATACTCAATCATTCTTGCCTATCTCGTGAACAGAATGAAATAATGTAAGTGACACACACACTCATGGCAAACATGAATCAGCTGTGATATAAACATAAAATGGAAGGACTACCAACCAGTAACATCTCTTCCTTTCTAAGATCTCCTATAGTGCAGCATCGTCATAAACAATCACACAAATTGAGGAGTTTTTCTTCCACAAGTCCATCCTAAAATGTCAATGCATATTTTGAGGTTGTTGAATTCAATCTGACAGCAATAACGGACATTCAACTTCTCCATAGCTTCCCAACATCACTTGGCAAGCATTTAGATAAAACTCACTGAATTAACAGAGTTTATAGATATAGTTACACTTCGTCCTAAAATTAGCAAAAATAATCACAAATCTTTTTAAGAATTTCATGCCTTAATTTGACTTACTACTTTAGGGCAAACAAAAATCAACCACTTAATTCGCTAATGCAAAAATTAATTGACAGATGACACCCAAATTTTGGAAATTTAGATAAATAAACTAAAACAAACAAATAAATAGGTAAACAACTAACAAGGTTAGTATTTGAAAACTAACGTCAACAGAACCCGAACAGAGAGGCAACGGGATAACCGGGTTCAAGTCTGACCCTGACTGACCAGGCGGTGACTCGGTCTTGACTCGCTTCCTGACTCTTTTCAATTTGCATCCCCAGTTGTTGGCGGTTTCGGTAGCTCCGCCGTGCTCTTTCATAGCTAAATGCGCCAAATCTGCCAACGCCTCCGCCGCCTCAAGCTCCATCTTCATCATACGATCCTCCGCAATTTCCGCCGCAGAACTTGGCAACGACCCTGACGAACTGGAAACCGAACAGCTCTCTAAATCCATAACACAAGCAGAGATAAAAAAGAAAATAAAAACAAAAACAAAAACGAAAAATTTTAACTTTGGTCGCTCGTTGGCTGCCTCAGAGAAAGGTTTAGTACTACTCCTGGTTTGCTAGCTAGCACACAGGACGTAGTTGATTGCCACGTGTCTCGCCAACTCAATAGTAGACATCCATGCCAACTCACAACCGTGTATCTGTGATCGCCACGTACTGGGTTAAAGCCACGTAGACTGGATTTGGCACGTGATAGCGTCGCGCGTATGGGAAGTGGGGAGGGTTTCAGTTCGGGGAACATCGGTAGGACGCGAAGATGGTGTGCGCGTGGGGGTTGAGTATTACACTGAGGACAGGCCACCATGCAATGCAACAAGACTGATAGAAAATTATGAATTGCTTAAAAATAAATAAATTTAAAAAATAAATAAAGTGAAAATTGTTTTTTCAAATTTTGTTTATTTTTTATTAATTTATAATATTTTTAAATTTTATTAATTAAATAATATCATCAAATGAATGATTATAGTGGCGAGGATTGGCAAACACGTGGGGATTTAGTATTATTGGCTTTCTCAAAATTTAACGAGGTTTTGTAAGTGTTTGGGGAAACGTGGAAGACGGAGGACCAGAAGACAAGTGAATTATGCTGTCCTTCTCGACACTTGTCTTCGGGCTAGTGTTTCCTTCAGTCTCTTTGCTTAGGGATACGCGAATTTTTCTATCTAAATATAGGATAAGATAATTAAATATCACAATTAACTATAATTTAAAAATATATATATATAATACAAAATTTAGTTCTCAAGTATATAATAATTAACTATCTATATAATATATTTATATCATTAATTTCTTAATTTTTTTCATAAATATTAACTAATAAATTTTTTAAAAAAATTTAAAAAATTTAAAAATTAAATATAATAATTTTATCTATAAATTTATTAATATCTAATTTTTATGGAACAAATTTAGTATACTACTTAATAAGTTTATGACTTATT
>CP135540.1:1309749-1331558 GCA_032402905.1 Khaya senegalensis | reverse complement strand
TGATTATTGAAATCTGGGATTTCATTTAAGCAAAATTGTGTTGGGTTTGAGCTAGAAATCTAGGTGGAATGAAAACTGTAGGATAATCTTTAGCATTGTTTGAATAAGTGTCGGCTTCTATAGCATCAAGCCCAAGATATGCCTTGTACGGTGTAGTTCTCCGAAGGTAGTTTTTCATTATGGAGTTATTTAATTCTGTTTAAATAGATTATTAGAAAAAAGTAAAGACAACACTCTTGTTTCTATTTGGAGTGGTTTTCTCCATTAATTTTTTTTTCCCTCTAATTCTTATCTCTTACAAATATCTCACAACTTAGAAGTGAGGAGTTGCAGCTTCCGACGGTGAGGGCTTGAAATTTTGCCCGCTGAGTTAATGTTTGAAATTATGATCTTGTTCCCATGCATGGATTCGTATATAAATCGGGCATTGTGATGGTCAATCCTATTAATCGAAATTATTCTTATGAAAGTATGGAAACGATTACTCTGGATTTATATAACCCGGACCTACTGGGGTTGAGTGCCGGCAAATCCAAACTGAGTTTCCGAAAATGACCTGCCTATAGCAAACTATTGCGCACGAGTTAAAACCTAGCTTGATGGCACGAGGGCCGATTGCAGAAACAAACCATGTTCTTAAAATATCAAAAATTGATCAAGTTAAGCTAAGAGCACAATCAAACACGTGAAGATTTCCTCACTCAAACAACCAGACAAATTTCTGTCATCAGCACAGATCCACGCACTGGGATACGTAACAAAAATTACACACAAGAACAGGGAAAATCATCATCAAGCAAAAGATCTCTGAAAACCAAATTTCAAGATTTATGTACTCAATCCAAAGTAACTTACAAAACAACCAAATTTTCGAAAGCAAATATAGGTTCCATGAAATCTAACCCGAACCTCAGGCCATATAGCAGTCATAGATATTTTTCAACACAGCCACTCAAATAATTATTAACCCCGTAAAGGACCCAAACCCTACACTCAGATCTTGCTGGCAAAGGAAAGACCCTCCTTTGTCAGAACATCCAAATTATCAACAGGAGGTTGGACCCTTGCAACTTTGGCGATGGACTTGTTTTCTTCCGGTGTCCCACTCTCAAGGAAAACTCCAACCACCTTCCCATCTTTGATCCAGTATGATCCAAACTTATGGGTTGCTGATGCAGGATCGTTGTCCCCGAATAGCACTGTGTCACCAACGTTATCACCATAGAACTGCCATGACAGATCGAAGGAACGAGAATAGAAGTATGGGAGGTAGTCATACTCATCAACCTTTTCACCTTCCTCACTTGCCTTGATGGCCTGAAAAAGAAGAATGCATCACTCCCATAACATTGTATTCCAGACTCTAGAAGAGCCTAATTAATGGACTGCCCGGAAAAATTATGAACATGCATGTGGCAGAAAGGTGGGCAATCTTAAAAATCCAGTGAATTCTGATCTTGAAAAGGTTAATAGTAAGTAGGAATAATATTACTAGTTAAAAAATCATAAAGAATGTTGTGACACTGCATACCTTCACAGCTTGCTCGGCTGATTTGCGGGCATGGTCAACATGCTCAACTCTTCTAATATCAGCATACAATTTCATAGGGAAAGTAGCTACATCACCTATAGCATATACATCAGCAACACTCGTCTTGAAGAACCCATCAGTCTGCAATTAAAATGTCATTAGGTTCGTTAAGGAAGAAGCATAGGATCTAGGATGTGTGCTACGATGTAAGATGTAAGAGGTCTGAAAGTTGGACTAACCTTGATTCCACCTTTCTCCTCTTCGATCTGTCCTTTAAATAATGATGTGAGAGGTCTGCCTCCAACACCTACAACAACAATGTCAGCTTCCAGCACCCTGCCATCCTTTAGTTTCACTTCTTTTACCTGAATGATGAGAAGACCATACAAAGTTATTACAACACCATTAAAATAGAATTACTAAAAGAACAGCAACGCAGATGGTTGGATGCTTACCTCTCCCTCGGAGTCAGCAGTAAACCCAACTGCAACTGTTCCCTTAATAATTTTGATTCCTTTATTAGCGTAATAACCTTCATAGAAAGCAGCAATACCCGCAGTGAAGAGACGAGGCACTGCACTTAACAAGGTTTGTATTAGCAAACACAGAACCTATTGAAGTTATCAAACAATTTGTATATTTTATTTTTATTCAGAAAGCAAACTCTTAATCTCTAAGTCTTCACTTACTGCACCATGGTTCAGGATAAACCATGCTAACATCAAAATTGTTTATCTTCAAAGCTGCACTGAGCTCAAGTCCAATGTATCCTCCTCCAACAACCACAGCCTTTCCATTCTTCTTCGCTTTAATTGCTTCAACCAACTTATCAGCATCATCAATTTCTCTCAAGTAGAAGATATTTTTGGCATCAGCTCCTTGAACACCAAAATCTGTCAACCTTAGAACCTGTAAGAGTGGCAGTTGGCATTTCAGTGTTACTAAAAGCCGAGCAAGATGGGCAACACATTAACTCATAGATGTTAAAGATGTCACACTTACTGTGGAACCAGTAGCGATTAATAAAATCTGGTACTTAAAGATTGCCCCAGCTGCACTAACAAGTGTCTTGGAAGCAAGATCAGCTTTGACAATTTCTGTGCTAAGGATCAATTCAATTCCTGAAAGCATTAAACCATGAGAGGCATGTCATATAAGCAACTGTCCAATTGGAAATTATGTACAAAATCCTTCAAAAATTTCTTCAGCCAATGTTCAATAAGCCAAAGGATATCAATTGTTTAACTCATAAAGCATTTAGTAACTGTATGAGAGAGTATAGGGGCCTACTTCTACTTGCAACTCAGAGTTTTGGTTTGGTTAATGAGGTTGGATAAAGAGTTAAAAGATAAAATGAAACTAATATCAGATCAGAAGTCCCTCGTGGAAAATATAAAACGGGCCATGGGATAGATAAACAAAAGAGCAAGCATCACCTTTCTCTTTGTACCACTCAGGAAGCAATCTCTCTCCTCCACTTCCAACACAGACATGGAAACCAGGAAGTCTAGCAGTTCCTGCATTGGGAAAAGAAGTTTTAGGTCAAATACAATGAAATCTGGCAATTTAGGCAAGTCCTAAATGGAGTATTGCATGAGTCAAAACCCAATGTGCAGCAACAATTTCATGTTGATCTACCTCAAATTCAACACTAGAGTTATTCAAAAGCAAGGTGTCTACCTTCAGGGAAAAGATACGCC
Source organism: Khaya senegalensis (assembly GCA_032402905.1). NCBI lineage: Eukaryota > Viridiplantae > Streptophyta > Magnoliopsida > Sapindales > Meliaceae > Khaya > Khaya senegalensis. Next base: position 1,328,327 of record CP135540.1, on the reverse strand, counting down.
TTGCTAAGTGCAGGGCGCTCGTATGGAGCCACCTACAAATGCAACAAAGCATGAATAACTTAGAAATTAAAGGAAAAACAGTTTAAAGCATAATGATAAGAGCTTTATCATTAAAAATCTTAACAGAGTTACACGGGATTAGTTATGGAGTTTAACTTTGAAGCTTCGAGACAAAAAAAAACATGAGCAAGAAGCAGTCTGGAACTATAGAATTGCAATGCATCAACATCAAGCATAAACCTAACATAATTAAAAGGAAAAGACTTGTGCATTGAAGACCCAGAACAAGACTACAAGGATCAAACAATTGCTCTTATAAAATATTAATCTAACCTAATTCAAATCAACAATCCCAAAATTCAATTATGAAAGGTTTTAGAATCTCAATATATGCAATTTCAATATGCCAATTCCATAATCTTTAAACAGTTTATTTATGATCAAACCAAAACTTTGTGGAAAGCAAAACCATTGCGTTGCAATAACTACAGTATAGAATAACTCCATCTCTAATAAGAAAACTTAAAATGAAAACAAAAAGGCAAATGTATAGAAGAAATTGAATTCTATCATTTTTCAGGTAAGTCCCAAAGAACTTCCAAAGAGAAGATAACTGAAATGTTATGAAGTTGATGATAGTAGAAAGCGTACTGCTTCTTTAGAGATAATTGCCAGCTCGCCTGGCTTAACACCCTGCTTGGCAAACTCCCTGGCCGCATATCCCTACAATGACAAAGATAAAATTTGTGAAGACAGATTAAAATACACACAGAGACCCCCCCAGCGCCCCTTCCCCCTACTCAAAAATTTACAGAAAAAGAGAGCATATTTTAACACATAAAATCGAAAGGTACCCCACTTTTGACAAATTAATATCCCAACAAATAATCAACTACATTCATAAAAAGCAAAGAATGTGCGTGCATACATTGATCATTATCCATTGTACCATTTACATTTTTTAGAAACGGAATTTCACACAACACACAGCATCAATTCTACCGTACGCAAATGAAAACGGTTATCAGCAAATAATGCATTTTACTAAGTGAGATGATAGATAAAACAAAATTTCCAAACTCTTCTGAAAATAAAAGCCGAAAAAGGCGAAAAGAAATAGTGGAAAGTGTTTCACTATGAATAATAATTTCCGGAGGCATACTTCTTCGCAAAAATTAACTGAGCCAACTTATTTTGAAACGCTTAAACAAGCTAAACAGTAAAATTACTACATGAACAAAAGTTCCGAGATTTTTCAGTTTTTCTTCTTCTCCAGATTTTAAGCAGTGAAAGCGTACCAACATTCAAAAGGCAACAATTACCAATTGTTTAATAGATCCTAATAAATTAATAAAAATAATATTAATTACATTAATAGATCTGCATAAAATTTCTATAACAAAAAATTCCAAGAGTTCGGGGGTAAAATTTCCAAGGAAAATTAATCAAAGAACAGGTTAGAAAAAATAAAAAGTAAAACTGCGGATAGAGAAAAGAAATGGATCGAAAACTCACAGCAGCGACACCACCACCTAGGATCACGTACTTGAAGTTCTTCTCCGCCATTGATTGATGATCGAGGAAAAAAGAAAGCTCTGCTGCTCAAGCGATTTTGATCAGATTTTGAGACGACGATGAGTGAAAGTCCGTGCGTCGTCAGTTATTTATATGGCAACTTGGCTTCCTTATTGGCTGACCTTGAGAGACCGCTGACAGCAATGAAAGTTTGTCCACGTGGCGGTGGTATAGCCGTCCATCGTTGATGGCTGTGTAGCTGACCCGGCAACCCTGTAACGGACGATCTTTTTTTTTATTTACTTTCCTAAATTTGGACTGATACTGTTATTTTCCAGGACCAACAAGGAGAGAGATTTTATGTAAGTTGTCCTTAATTTTCTCTTGAAAAAAATATACTGTATATAATAATTAAAGGCAATGAGAATAGGAAAGGGTAACAAATTATATTCTGTTATTCCTGTTAGCAAATATGGGATGAAAATGAATAATTTCTAAAATTAAGTCTACGTTCAACAATTTTATATTTGTTTTCCTTCAAGCAAGTGTGAAAGGAATCTTAAACGTTGACCCGTCGTTTGCTCACGCAAGTTGTTATGAATGCTTCGTCCTAAAGGGTCAAATGACGAATAGGTACCTTAAAAGTTGAATTTAATAAATATATTTGGTCTTCTTTCTGGGCCGCAGAGAAACGTCAATCCAGGGAGGATGAACGTTTGACGTCATTGATGATATCAAGGATCATTTCCTCTGCAAAACGACATCTCGTCTTCACCGACACGGGTAATTGACGTCCAAATCCTCGCTGTTTACTTAAAATTCAAATAAGGCAGTTGTTTGTTTGTAGGATTGATCAACTAAAGTCTTCATGATCTTAAATATATATCCCACAAACTCCATTAACCAGAATCGACCGTTGGAAGTTAACAATGAGTTCAAATTAATAACTTACCGCTCTTAAATTAAAAATTAAGTCACGCATATTTTTTATTACTTTATTTATTATCGTCATATTTTGAAATTAAAATTTATTAAAAAATTTAAGTACGATAATTTTTTTCTGTAATAATATTTTAAAATATTATAATTACAAAATAATAATAATAATAATAATAAAGATATTATAATTTGATAAAATTATAATCTAAATCTATGTATGTATACTAAGATCAAATCATTGGTATTTTGAATATAATATGCAAAAACTCACAAATATGATTTTGGTTGTGGCAAATAAAGTATGCTTCACCAGCTGCATGGTACGGAGTACTGTTAGTCTTCTCATCGTCTTGTGTTACCTTTATTAACATGTCAAATTCGTCAAAGGTAACAACCTTGCTGAAAATGACCTTTCTTGAAGTTGGACACCATAAACGAAGTATCTTTTTACGCATGAGATGATACCCATAAATAAGGCCTACTTTGCTCTCATATCCAATTTAGAATGTTTTATATGGGGTAATAAGCAGTGAAAACAAATAGATGTAAAGAATCATAATCATTTGCAGATTTTTCAAGCCATATACCTAAAGGTATTTTGCGCTCAATTGCAACTGATGGAAAATAGTTAACGAGATGACTTGCATATATGGTAAACTTAGCTCGTAAGTGTTTGACCAACCTATAATTGGGCAACATATATCAAACTTTCTACAACAAAGAGCGATTAATATGTTCAGCCACATTATCTTGTTGTGATGTATCTCTAATCATGAAGCGTCTGATAATGACTTTATTTTTGCATATTTAAAGAATTGAGTTATTTATGTTCTATGTACCATTGTCTGATAGGAGTTTCTTAATCTTTATTCCAGTTTGGCTTTTCATCATTTTCTCCCATGTGAGAAAGAGTGCAAATACTTCATCTTTTGTCTTTACACCATACACCCAAACTCTTCTATAAAGGTCATTTATAAACATGAAAAATTAATGTTTACCTCCAAGTGAAGCTATCTTGGTAGGTCTCCACATGTATGATTGAATGTAATCCATATTGTCTTCAGTATTATGAATTGCACTACCAAACTTCACTTTTGTTTATTTTCTCATCAATATTTCTCACACAAACCAAATTTTCAAATCTTTACACCTCTGAACATGCCTCGCTTAGATAAAGCTTTTTCTCCTACATGTGTTAATTTCATATGCCATAAATTGGTCATTCTTGTATCTTCGTTTTGTAAAACCAACTATTAGATTTGGCAATGGAAGTTTCTTCTTTTAGTGCCCCTTATCATTGCGGGTGCTACTGCAATAACCTTTAGAATCTCATTTCATATTGACATAGTGAAACCTTTAATTCTAAAGTTCTTAAAGAAATGAGATTCTTCCCAAGCTCTAGTACATACTGAACTTATGCTGGGGCTCTGGTGATTTTGCAAGCTTTTTTGTTGGTCATGTAAAATACTTCACTATTAATTTCTTCAAAGTTAAAGAATCACTCATTCTCGACGCTCATGTGGAATGAACATGCTGAATCAAATAACCATGTATCGGACTGGTTACTTGTGAGAGACAAGCCAATGCAATATTTGACTTATCATCTTCACACTCAGTTACACATGCCTCTAATACTAAAGGTGAGCAAAATAGGTTTTAATTCTAGTTTCAGTTCTGCTCACAACTAGAATTTACTTTAAATAATTTTGGTTCCTAAATTTTATAATCGTAACCTACCTTATTTAATAGGAGATTCTATTTTTTAATTTCGATTCAATTATAATTTAGTTTTGGTTCAATTATTAATTTTTAAATGATTTAACAATCGTGAGTATGAATCTTTATTTTGATTATGCATGCCAAATTAGAATCATTCTTTTAATATTTGATTATACCTGCATTTTTGGCTAAATCAAGATTGTTGAGCAATATTTCACAAAATTCAAATGTTTTTGCATAATATATGCTGCCTTTTCTTCAAGTCAATAATTACTAATTAGCTATATATGCCTAAATCGAGAAACTATCAAGTTACTCTAATATTCAAATGGAAAAATTGCATCCTATTTCTCAAATGCAAATACAGAAGCCATATATTCTAGCATGTAAATAACAAGTTCAAAAGAAAAATCCATGACAATTAAACAGCATCAGCAATCCTGCAACCAAAAATGTAATTGTAGTACCAAGTTAAAAACTAGCATTATAACAGCAAGCCAACAACCAATAATGCACAACACTAGCACCACCTGCAATGTAACAGCAACATCAAAACCAGCACTAATAAATTAACAAATGCTAGTGTTGCAGCAGATGTGCATGCATGCATACATGCATCCAATTCAAAATTAAAGATCAACATATATCATAATATGTTTAATTATATCAGTGAGAATAATTATGTTAATCATGTAAAACTTTCAAAACTAAGATCACCACATGCAATTAATACAAAAAATATAATAATTGAAGTGATATTTTGTTCTAGGTATATATAAATATACTAGATAATAAATTTTGTAGGTTTGAGGATATATATTTGTTGTTACTTGTCGTTGAATAGCAGCTAGGTTAGGTAAAAAAACATCAGTTACAAGAAAAGATCGATGCTGTAACACACACACACACACACGCGCGTGAGGGTTGGTGGAGTACGCATGGGATTTTATTTCTACATATCTGAAAGAATTGCATGTGATATTGTCCAATTCTATAACATGTGAATGATGTTTTAAATGCAATGTGTGGAGTGGAACAGAGAAGACCATTTTGTCTTTTTTGCATGCAAACATATTAGCTTTTGGAGAGGATTTTTTTTACTTGAATATGGCATGCTTTATTATTATTATGTATATATAAAGAGAGGAAAAAAGAGAAAAGAAATGAGAATTTTAGTTATTATTGTCAAAACCAACACTAATTAATAAAAACTGACTTCTTTTACTTGTGACAATTATGAATTTTTTTTTTTTATATTAGCTAACAAATATTTAACACTCGATTTGGTTAACAATTACAAGCAAAAATAGTAATTTTGTCGCAAAAACACTCATTATTCAAATTTTAAAGTTGTTTGCATTGATATTTTTTTGTACTTGTCATCATGCTTATTTCTGTCACAAATAAATTAAAAAAATACATAAATTAAGTTATAATAAGATTAAAATAACAAGGTAACATGATCAAAATTGAAGTACACAATTAACCTTAGTAGAATTATATATTTTTATATATTTCATTAATTTTTTAATATTTATTAACAGTAACATAGTCTATAACTAATATTGAACACAAATCAATGATTGCACAGCTTTCAAAGTTAAGTAACTTTGAAATGGATTAAGCACACAATCGAATGTACTAAAAGTCAACTCTAAAACAATAGTGTATATGGAAATCACCCAAATATCTCTTGCAATATAAACCTATTCAAAGTAACTTTTCAACTTCGATTTAGGCTCTACATTTTCTTCATCTCTTATAAACTTATTCAACTCATCTTAAATCTGTATATCATCATTATTATTGCCTATACCATTACTATCTTTAACCACATTTATGTTTTGAGATAAATGACTTGGTTCACAACTTTTACAACCACTTTGATAAAACTTAAAAAATGTTGTAAGACACCATTCATATTTACACATTTTTCTTGTACCTTTAAACTATTATTATCAAAAACTTTCTTGTAAAAATATTCAATCACATATATATTATATTTAGAATCCAACACAATTACAAGTACAACCATAATATTTGTCCTATCGATATTATTATAATACTTATTGAACTTTTCTTTAATTTTAAAACACACACTTCTTACGTACGTATCTGTATCATTTGCCCATTTAGTCATGGTAGTAATATCATGAAGATAACCATTAGATGTGATATACAATAATTTTGATAATATTTTAGTGGTAAGATAAAATTTTTTCAAAAATCTTGTCAAAATTTTTGCATTTTGCCAATCTTTCTAAGTTAGAACATCATCATCACTCTCAAGTTCAAACTTATAAATCAAAATCTTTGTCTTCTATCCAATTAAATACTTTTTGAAGTATAATGGCATTATCTAATATTAAGTAAGTAGAATTCTATCTAATTGAAATATCAAGATAAATTTTACCATTTTTCGTGATTCTTTCTTTTTCAACACATAATTTCAATTATTGGACCCTTACGTATGAACTACTCGTATATCTTACTACACTATGAACTAGTTCATCTTTAATAACTAAATTCAAAATATAACATGCACATCTTATATGGAGAAAGTCTCCATCAAGAATTAAATTTGGAAGTTTACCCTTTAAATGTGTAATCATTACATCATTAGAATTAACATTCTCTACCATAACCATAGATATTTTATCATTAATACCCCATTCTTGAATGCATAATTCTATCATTTTTTCATATCTTTCATTTTATGGCTAGGCGTCAACAAAATTCAGAATTTTTTTGTACCCCTTTTAATCATTATCAATAAAATGTATAATGAAACATAAATAACTAAGAATTTAACAAAAATCTAAATATGAATCAAAGTTTAAATATCAATAATTAAAGCAATTCTTATATTCATGAATTTTAAGTAACCTTGGAAACTACTATTGCAACACATATATACTTTTACACAATTGCTAATAATAATAAAGTGAAAAACAAATTTAAACTGAGGTTATAAAGCATGCACAAACTCTTTAAAACCCCCACACTCTATTATAATAAAAAAACAACTCATTTTGTATAATAACTTTAGCAAATATCAACATACAATACTCTTGATCAAATTTTTATCGGGTAATAGTATTATCTTCATCAATACTATATGACTTGTCTCCAAACATCCTTTTTATTTTATCTAGATTATGAGAAAACATAAAATATCTATCAATATGTTTTTTTATAGCAAATGAATTCTATTAAACCTTGTACATTAACATCTTTCCACAATAATTTTATTTTGTATTTTTAACAATAACAGTAAGTTAATTAATTATTCGCTCAAAATGATCTCACATTTTAGAAATATTTTTATGGGTTTGGAATATATTTAAAGTAGTTTGACTATATTTATCAATGGCATCCATCTTCATTCTTATAAACTTCTAGAGTTGAAAAAGAGATGTATTTTGTATTAATAATTAAAGATGAGAAAACAAAAATGCACACTCAACTATTATCAATATGCCACTTTTGTTTTACTTTGTTTATTGCATGTATATATAATCATATCCATATGCATAATAATATTACAATATGTCTTGTTGGTTTTTTGCTAGCATGCATTAAAGAGAAAAATCTGCACAATAATTAACTGAAAAAAATGAAAAGATAGTTTTAAATTTATAAACTATGGACAGTCAAATGGTATCTCATTTTTGCTTTCATAGTTAATAACGTTCAACTATATATACCTAATCAAGCAAATAACAACAACAATTAAAAGGAGTGTCACAACTTATCCATAATTTGATGCTTCAAAGGCCAATTTGTAAGTTAAGGTCATATGCCTTATCAAGCATATAATAATTGAAAATCTTTGTGGTCGCTTTTTTCGCTTTTTTCTAATAAGCTTTTTCTTATCATTTATTTTTGCTAAATGTTGAATGCTCATGCCAACTAAAGCCAATTCCAATTTGATAGATCTTCGACCATGTAATTTTTCAAACAATGCTTATATATTCTTCAAATTTTGTTTTCTATATGTTAAAGGGAGTGTTTTAAAATCATCAGTAGGCTGTTTAGTTAGTTGGATTAACTGAAGGAGAATAACTGAATTGTTCTATTATTGGTTGAAAGCTTTAGTTAGTTAAATAGTTTAACTGAAAGTTGGCTGGATAAGTAATCTTGTAAGCCTTTATAAGGCATACGAAAATGACAGAATGGCAAGAAAATCATTTTGCTATATTTGCTGCTAGTCTTTCTTGAATGAAGAAGAAACCATTCTCATTTTTCCCGGTAAATTCTTACTACAGTGTCTGTGAATTGGTTCTTGTTTTTGTTAGAGTTCTTGATCATATGTTTTGTGTGAACTGCTTTGTATTTTCTCTGTTCTGCATAATTGAATACTGGTTGTATATATTTAGAGTCTTGGTTGAATTTCTGTCAACAATTCGTATCAGAGCCTTTACAAAGATCAAATAGGGATGGCATCTACAAAGTTTTCAATTGAAAAATTTATTAATGAAAGTAATTTCAACTTGTGAAAAATGAAAATGAGGGCATATCTGGTTCATGAAGGATTAAAAGAAGCACTAGTTGAAGAAAGTAAGATGTCACCAGATTTGAGAGAAGAGGAGAAAAAAGAAATACTCAAGAAGGCACACAGTGCACTGGTTCTGTTACTTGGAGATAAAGTCTTGAGGGAAGTCTCAAAAGAAACCACTGTAATTGGCTTATAGAATAAGCTTGAATCCAGGTACATGAAAAAATCTCTTACTCATAGATTATATATAAAGAAACAGTTATATACTTTCAATTTAGAGGAAGGTGGTTCTGTTACAGATCATTTAGATGCCTTTAACAAGATTATTTTAGATCTTGAAACAATAGGCATTAGGTTTGATGATGAGGATCAAGCTTTAATGGTTTTGACATCTTTACCTCCTAGTTATGAACATTTTGTGAAGAATCTTCTTTATGGAAGAGATACAGTCACAATGGATGATGTTAAGTCATCATTAAGTTCAAGAGAGTTAAGTAAAAGGTTTCAGCAGAAAAAAAAATGTGTCAGGAAAGGGTTTAAGTGCAAGAGGTGGCCAGAAAAGAAAGACTTGAAAGGAAGAAAGAATATCAGATCAAGCTCGAAGGGAAAGAAGTATAAATGCTTCTTTTGTCATAAAGAGGGTTATTTTAAGAAGAATTGTCCAGAAAGGCAGAAACAGAAGAAAGAAGGTTCTGCATCAAAGCAATCAAATGCTGCCATGGTGACTAAAGATGATTTCAGGAATGCATTCTTGGTAACTACTTCAAATGACAATCATGAAGGAGAATAGGTTATGGACTCTGGGTGTACATTTCATATTTGTCCAAATAAAGACTTGTTCTTGTCCTTGGGAAACTTTGAAGGAGAAAGTGTCTTACTGGGAAACAATATGGCATGTAAGGTTTTAGACAAGGGTTCTATACGGTTTAAACTTCATGATGATAGTTACAAAACCATAGAAGATGTTAGGTATGTACCAGATTTGAAGAGGAATTTGTTGTCATTAGGAATGCTTGATGAAGCTGGGTATTCTTTTAAAGCTGAAGCAAGAGTTCTTAAGGTATCAAAAGGATCATTAGTTTTAATGAAAGGAATTAAAAGAAATGGCTTGTATATTTTACATGGAAAGGTAGTAACTGGTAATGCAGATACTACCATCTGTGTAGAAACTGGTTCATCAATGATGTGGCATCTCAGGTTGGGTTATTTGGGTGGAAGAGGTCTTGGGGAACTAAGGAAGCAAGGCTTACTTGATTTCAATCCCACTGCACCACTAGAGTTCTGTGAAAGTTGTGTCTTAGGGAAACATCACAGGATTAAATTTGATGTTGGAAGACACAACACAAAAGAAAGGCTAGATTACCTCCATTCTGATCTCTGAGGGCCCTCACAAGTAAGTTCACTGGAAGGTTCTAGGTATTTTCTGACAATCATTGATGATTACACTAGGAAAGTGTGGATATTCATACTAAAAACCAAAGATCAAGTGTTTGGAAAGTTCAATGAGTGGTTAAAACTCATTGAAAATCAGATAAATAAGAAGGTTAAAGTCTTAAGAACAGATAATGGCAAAGAGTTCTGTAGTAGGCAATTTGATGATTTCTGTAAGAGTTAGGGAATACAAAGGCACAAGACAGTGAGGTAATCTCCTCAGCAAAATGGAGTTGCTGAAAGGTTAAACAGAACAATCATAGAGAGGGTTAGATGCATGCTCATTAGTGTTGGGCTCTCAAAGCATTTCTGGGCAAAGGCAGTTACAACTGCTGTATATCTATTGAATAAATGTCCATCCTCAGCCATAGGGTACAAAACTCCTGAAGAGATGTAGACTGATCACAAACTAGATTTAAGTCACCTTAGAGTTTTCAGATGCTCTGCATGTGCTTATGTTAATCAAGGTAAGCTTGATATTAGAGCAATTAAGGGTGTGTTTGTGGGTTATCCAGAAAGAGTTAAAGGTTTCAAACTATGGTGCAGTGATGGTAAAACAAATAAGTGTATTATAAGTAGAGATATAAAGTTTCATGAGATGAAAAGCCTGGGTAGAGAGATTGAAGTCAGTAAGGATTAATCTCATCAAAAATCACAAAAAGATACAATAGACTTAGAGGTGGAGTATGATAAAAGACAGAAGCAAGCTGCAAATGAGGATGAAGACTTAGAATCGATTGCAGAAGAACTTGATGTTCATGACTATGAATTGACTAGAGACATAACAAAAATGAGGATAAAACCACCTGTTAGGTATAGCTATGCTGATTTAATAACATATGCTCTAAATGTTGTAAGCCAATTTATGTATCAAGAACTAAAATCATTTGATGAAGCTATGAAGTCCACTGAAGCTGCTGATTGGTACTCAGCAATGATAGAAGAGATGAAGTCGTTACTGAAAAACCAAACCTGAAAATTGGTAGATAAACCACCTGGCTAGAGGATTGTAGGCTGTAAGTGGATATTCAAGAAAAAAAGGAACTGGAAAGGAAGGTTAAGAATTGAGGTATAAAGCTAGACTTGTAGCTAAAGGTTTTTCTCAAAAGGAATGTATTGATTTTAGTGAGGTTTTTGCTCCAGTGGTAAGGCATGTATCCATAAAAATTTTGCTAGTTCTTGTCACTGTTTTTGACTTAGAATTGGAGCAAATAGATGTAAGGACTGCATTTCTTTATGGTGATCTTGAAGAGGAGATATACATGTCACAACCAGAGGGTTTTGTAAAGACAGGTGATGAAGGAAAAGTCTGTCTTCTTAAGAAGTCTTTGTATGAGCTTAAACAATCCCCCAAACAATGGAACATCAAGTTTGACAGGTTTATGCTCACACAAGGGTTTAATCGAAGCAAGTATGATGGATGTGTATGCTTCAAGGGCAATCATTTTGATGACAGAGTTTATCTGCTGGTATATATAGATGATATCTTGATCACTGCCAAGCACATGGACAGAAATGATGAGATCAAGAATCAATTGTGTTCTATATTTGAAATGAAAGATATGGGAACAGCTAAGAGGATTCTAGGAATAGACATATTCAGAAATAGAACCAAAAAACAATTGGTACTGTCATAAGAGGCATACTTGAAGAAAATTCTGGATAAATTCAGAATGAAGGATGCAAAACAAGTAATAGTACCTTTAGCTGCACATTTCAGATTATCAGTTGATCAAATGCCTAAAACTGATGATGAAAAGGATACTATGACTAAGGTGCCTTATGCCAATGCTGTTGGAAGTATCATGTATGAGATGATATGTTCAAGACCAGACTTAGCACATGCATTAAATGTAGGTAGCAGGTTTATGAGTAATCTTGCTAAGCCTTATTGGGAAGCTGTTAAATGGATGCTGAGGTATATAAAAGGCAGTTTGGGTTGCAAATTAGTCTATAAAGTTCAGAAAAAAGGTAGAGGAACAATTGAAGGTTATGTTGATGCTGATTATGCAGCTGATTTGGACAAAAGAAGGTCATTAACAGGTTATGTTTTTATTTTGTTTGGCTGTGTGATAAGTTGGAAAGCATCTCTTCAGCATGTAGTTGCTTTATCTACAACTGAAGCTGAGTATATGACTTTGACTGAGGCAGTAAAGGAAGCAATGTGGTTAAAGGGAATAATTGTTGAACTTGGAGTGAACTCTGACGCAGTGGATGTATTTAGTGATAGCATGAGTTCAATTTTATTGTCAAAATATCATACACATCATGAAAGGACTAAACATGTGGATGTGAGGCTGCATTACATCAAAGATGTTATGGAAAAAGGTGATGTCAAGGTGTTGAAAATTCATATTTCAGAGAATCCTGCAGATATGTTAACAAAAGCTGTCACAAAGAAAAAGCTTGAACATTATTTAGAGCTGTTGAACATGAAGACAATTGATGTTAAGTACTGATACTTGGAGAGTCTTGCGGAGAGTTTTTTGTTCAAATTGTTATAGATGAAATCTTAGAAGAAAGTTAACATTTAAATGAATTTTAAATGGAGGTGGAGATTTGTTAAAGAGAGTGTTTTAAAATCATCAGTAGGCTGTTTAGTTAGTTGGATTAACTGAAGAAGAATAACTGAATTATTCTGCTATTGGTTGAAAGCTTTAGTTAATTAAATAGATTAGCTGAAAGTTGGTTGGATGAGTAATCTTGTAAGCCTTTATAAGGCATTCGAAAATAACAGAATGGTAAGAAAATCATTCTGCTGTATTTGATGCTAGTCTTTCTTGAATGAAGAACAAACCATTCTAATTTTTCCTGGTAAATTCTTAATGCAGTTTCTGTGAATTGGTTCTTGTTTTCGTTTGAGTTCTTGGTCATATATTTTGTGTGTATTGCTTTGTATTTCCTCTGTTCTGCACACACAATTGAATACTGGTTATATATATATATGAAGTCTTGGTCGAATTTCTGTCAACACTATAGACCAAAGGAACTTTATCAAGTACAGTGAATTTCATTGTCAATAACCTAGACAAAGTGCATTAACCTCATGTGTTGGTAGTTCTTATGCATTAACTAGAAGCCAAAACAAAGAATGAGACCCAAAATGACACTTATAACAAGTTATTCAGTGGTTAATATACTTGTTTTTATCATTCAATATGAACTGCAATTCGATTTTTATGTTTGTATCGAATAGATTCTGTTGAAAACTAAAAAATTTAGGAATTTAACTAATTGAAAACAATCTAGAAAAATTACCTGAAGAGTAAGAACAATTTATTTCTTAAATATGTTATAATTTCAACATACAACACAATGTTTGAATTTTTAAAACTAAAGAAAGTTAATCCATGGAATAAAACTCTTCCTTGCTCAATAATATTACAGTTAAGTTTAAATCCAAGCAAATCTACTCTAATTTTCTAAAACCTATAAAAAATTAAGAAACAAAGCAATTAAAAGTGTACCTAAAATGATTGAAAGTAAAAGAAGTAAAATTTTAGAGATTTCCTTGCGATAAGAGAGAAGATAGAGTTGAAATTGAAAAGGTGGAGTAGGAGGCCCAAGGTGGAGTAGGAGGCCCTAAGGGGAGAATTGATTTGCAAATTTAGGGGATTTTGTACCCTAGGAGAAAAGGTTGAGATCAAAAGCAAGAGAAGAACAAAAGGAAATTAAAAAAAAATGAAAACTTAATTGATTAGTTTTAATTCCTTACATTTTTAGTTTTATTCTTAATGATTCTAATTCGACCCGAAACCATTGATCAATCCTATTTAATATTGATTTTTTTTTATTTTTTTTTACAGCTTTTGACAATCTTTCTTCTAGTGTCCTTTCTCATGATAAAAGACACATCTTTGTGCATTGTTGCTTTTGAATGCAACTTCTATCTTTTTCCTAGCTTCCAGATTTGATCATGATTTTAATTGCATGAGCTCCTTTTACTAGAGTCCTATGTCATATCTTGTTTTTTTACTCAACTCTTTAGAGAACAATGAAATAGTTACCTAATTACAAGTTATAGTATCTTTCTCATTTGACAAAGTGATTATGAAGTGATCATATTCGTCAAGAAGAGAAGCTAATAGAATTATTGCCCTTTAACTTCTCTTAATTTCTTAACTAAATTTAACAAATCAGTTACTGGTAATTCAAATCTAGTAATGTGATCATTCATATTAGTTCTTGGCACATATTAGAAGCGATATAACCTTGTATTCAAGTATAGTTTGTTGTGGCTGCTTGTCTTCATGAATTTATTTTTTGGTTCCTTTTATAACTTGCTTGCACATGTCTGCCTCATGAATGGATACTTTTGTTCTTTCTTAAGATAATTAAATTGTATTACATGCCAAGCATTTGATCTTGGTCTATTTTGCATCATTTATATTATCTAGTTTTTTCTCGTCAAGTGTAATATCTTGCTCTTATTGAAAAAGAAAAACCAACACTTCACATTGCCACATGCCAAAATTGTTGTTATTATTAAACTTTTTCAAATCATATTTTGTATTATTCATCCTTGATTTAGATAATGTCAAGGCCACCAATTGATTTGAAATTGTGGCAGTTTCTAGTGCCCCAAAAATTGATTATGCCATCTCTCCATCAATCACTAGATTTCAACTAAAAAAAACTAAAGCCAGACTTTCGGCTCTAATAACAATTGTTGAAAAAGTCAAGCTTGATAATTTTTCTTTATAATAATATATTTTTGGAATTTAATCATTGCAAAATAACAATGATAGTCACATAATGCCAACACACAAAAGAAATGTAAAAAAATAAATAACACTAAAATTGATATAATTTTATAAAATTATTACTTACATTTACAACCGTTAGAATCAATCATTAGTATCAATATTAGAGAAATTACAAAATTTAGATATAATATGCAAAGATTCACAAATCAAAACAATTTCTAAAGTTTACAAAATAAATAAAAATATCATAAACTTACAAAATTAAAGAACATGAATAAATTTTGTCAATATATGACAAAAGAAAAAGAATAAGATGCAATGAAAATTCTATATTTTGTAAAATTTTCAAAGACGAAAAAAAAGAAAGATTTATACTCTTTTTATAGGAACATGACAGGACTTACATTGTCCCTCTTTGGAGTTTGGAGTAAATCCTTCTAAATACGTGTATTTTCTTACTTTTATATATTTTTTCGTAAGTTTTATATCATAACATTCATGAAAAAGATATAAAAAGCCTTGAACCACTATTATTATGACTCATCGAGGTTTTATGCCTCACCAAATATGTATATATCATCTACATTATATACACACAGATGTGACTATTTAATATATACATATAAACATGACATGCTTGTAAAAATGACTAATTCAACATGCACATAATCGTTCCAACCTTATTTGCCAAAATTATACACTGCATAAATCTTAAGCCGCTCAGGAAAAAATAGATAAAATATGAAAAAAATAAGGAACCTTTGACTTTTTGACTTAGTGAGTGGATATAATTTATAAAAAAAATATTATGAAATTTACAAAACCATGCATAGATCAAGTATTAATCACATGCTAGAAATATTTCATTATACGATTAATCCAAATTCACACCAAACTATCACCTAGGGTAACATATCATATTTGGTATAAACAACCTTGTCTACGCCAAAAAGTTATAATCATATCCAGCTGTCTTATATCATCTTCTGAGTAGTAATAATTATATTTGGCAGTCTCCTATCATCGCTTAGATAGTCATGTTCATATTTGATAATCTCATCTCATCTCTCGAGTAGAATGTAAACTAATATTCTAATACATCATAATCACTTAATGCAACCACTAAATATTGCACATAAATAAATATCACTTTCATGCATTATGCTATTTAACAAATACATTTTATATCAATAAATGACATAAATATTTGAAAATATCAATTTCTATCAAATTACTCATGCACATTAATAAAACATAATCTCATTAAATTCAATTATTATATAATTTATTGTGGTAAAAATGTATAATAGTAAAGTATTCGTTCATTACTTGCTGATCAACCCTTCAAAGTTTTTAGGTTTCTCAAATTTCTTATCACTGCACTAGTTTCTAGACACATAAAATTTAAAAAATAAAATAAAATTTAACCATTAGATTGATTTAGAATTAAAACAATTGCAAACATAATAACATAATTATTCTAATTTCATAAATAAATCATTCATTAAATTTTTGGATATAAATGCAACTACACAATTATATTTACGGTAATTTCCTTCATGTTATAATAATTCTTTTTGAATATATTTTCTTTTCTTTTTTTCTTTTTTTTTTCTCCTTAGGCTCTCTTTCTTACTTCTAATTGCTCTTAATTTTAATTTCAATTCCCCTTTAAAATTTAAGCAAGCTTATCTTATATATAAATAAACTACACTAAATTAAGTTGGAAAGTATACAGCTGCTGATAAACCATTCAACTAACATAGTTGAAATTGGTGAAAAAATAGATTGTGTTAGTCACTGTAAACGTGAACAACGCTTGCTCACTATATCACTTATATATACATGTTATAAAATATAAAAAATAGTGATGAATTCGTTATTTATTTATTTATTTTTTTTATAAAAATAAGACAACAATTTTCATCCATTAATCTTATTCAATGAAGAGTAGATAGGATTATTATGTCAATAGTATTAAGTATCATTTTTTGACTTTTGATTTTAGCAAGTGGATTGCATCAATCATATATGTATGTATGTATCAATGTATGTAATTATCTTTACTCTTTTTAGTTTATTGCATTCTAACGCAAACTCATTTGAGTTGAAATTTACTTGTATTTGTTAAATCAATCAAGAATCTGTGCCATTTTTTTAATCAATGGGAGATTCAAGATTGTGAAAATAACAAATTATACTTAATGTGGAATATTATGAATGATAAATGTTCGTTAAGGATATTTATGAGTAATTATATGTTTAAAAGCAGGGAGAATATACATTAGTTTCATATTTACTAGGGATGCAATATATTTATAAAAAAGACTACAATAACTGAATTAAATCACACAAAAAAAATTATATAAATCTTGTTGTATTTAATAATATAAAATAATAAAATTAAAAATCATATCTCACGTTATAAATTTAAGATGTTGGAAATCGAGTTAATGGAAGTTGGGTCATATGGCATCTGAAAGTTACAAGAGGTTGGTAAAAGGGTTGAAATGACGTTAATTGAAACACTAAGGGTGAGAGTAAAAATAAAATTTTAGAAATTTGTGTGACGTGTATCAATCATTCTAATAAACTGATATAATTATAAATGTAGGGACCAAAGTGAAATTATAACTAGATAACAATCCAGGGACCGGCGAGTCCGACCACATCATCACTTGATTTGCCAACGCCAAATACGCTTTTAACTTTTCCTGACAATTAATGATGCTTGACGTGACGTGGATCAGAGTCAATCGACAGCCGACACGTGGTGGAAAGATTGAGGGTTGGCCCTTTGAGCCCATTTTGGATTGGAGAACTTTAAAAAATCTAGCCGAAAAAGAGAAGCCAACCGAGTTTCAGGCTTCAGCAGCTATAATATTCAGGTTCTTTTATCTGAGAAAGACTTGCCCATGCGGCTGCCTCTTTATCGCAAAGTGGTTGGATTTGATTTGCTTTGACAATGGATTGCATTGCAACTATATTTATCCTCATAATTGATGGAATTATGGAGTGATTAGACAGAAATCTTGATACAATGTCAGTGTCATCAACTGTCTGCCCTACTTATAATTTGGAATCACTGAATGAAGGAATGAATCTCAGCATCAACTTCAAAAGGCTGATAACTCGCTGACTGCTCTTCGTAGATTGCAAACCTAAGATATTAATAAGATTAAAAGGCTTGTCAATATAATACTTGGCCACGTCCATGACATGGGCACCGTCAAAATGGCAACAGCCATTTACTTGGGTTTCAATTACTATGTTCTTGTCCAGTTGATTAAAGAATATCTTATATGGTATCTCAAATTTTATTTGAAGTAATGTAATATTTAATGTGTTGTTATTCATTAAATAGATTATAATTTTATAGTTTTAGAAATTATTTATTATATCACCTTACCACCAACTTAATGAATATCCTGTTATTTGAGATAAAAATTTAAATTATAAATTAGACTTGATTTTAATATTAATATCAAATTCTAAGTGAGGTTTTATTTCAAATAATAGTATTTAATTTTAGTTTACAAGTGAAGTAGTAAGTAAACAGTGATTTTTTAATGAAGATCACTTGTGTTTTTGTATGTATTTAACATTGAATAATTTTATCATGTAATAATAATAGCATTAGAATACTATAACTTAATAATAACAAGAGTTATAATAATTTTAAATATTTTAATCAAACATTATGTTAACACACATATTAATTTTTATATAACATATATATATTAAGAATAATTTTTTTTAAATAATCACTG
>CP135540.1:1228145-1299868 GCA_032402905.1 Khaya senegalensis | reverse complement strand
TAATAAAATATTATTAAAATATAATAAATTATTATATAATATATTATAAAATAATATAATATAATAATACAATCTAGTATTATTTTAAATATAATATAAATTTTAATTCAATTTAATATATTTAAAATAATATAATTCAATAAATACTTACTTTAAACTACTTGTGTACCATATTTTTTTTTATTTTTAAGTCATACAAAGTTGGTATGTTTTATAAAATTTGATATAATTTATAAATTTTGTAAATTAAAAATAAGAAAATAGTAAATCGGTGCTTTCGATTGAAAAAAAAAAATGTAAAAAAATAAAAAATCACTTATTTAAACTAAAATTCAAAATATTTGTCTTTCTTAACCTTTTCTGTACTTTCTCATAAACCAAATACACCTCCTTAAAGCCTTCTCCGGTCAGTTTCATGTTCTAGTTCATGGCCTCCAGCTCATGCTCAGGTGATGACTTCGTCATTCTCTCATGCACAAACCTTAATATGATCGAACCAGATATTGGGAAAGATAGAGAAATTCAAATTTCAACCAATGATATCCAAAGCTGGGATTTGGATACTATTCTCCGTCACCGAACTGTCAAAGTTCACGCTTGTCGTGATAGGTCGGTGACCTTTCATTCTCATTCTTCTTGGAGAATTGATATTTCCTTGTGGTTTCAAATTTCGATAATCAACAAATTCTGGATCTTTTTTTTACAGGCTCATTGAACAGTCTTCGTATTTTCTTGGCCTTCTCGGTGGAAGCTTCAGGTAAATTTTGAGTTTTCAGGTTAAATAAGTAAAATTTGGCTCCTAGGTTTATGTTAATTGTAATGCAAGAGAATTAATGATATATACTATCTACGACATGTGATTGAATAGTAATTGAATGTATGATTCTTATTCTTCTTATTATTATTTTTGAGTAATTTTCTTTTTGTTGTTGCCACCACACACGCACACAAACACATAAAAAATAAATGATAAAAAGAATACTGAGTTATGAACTGAATAGGTTCAAGTTATGATTTTTTAAAATTTTTCAGTTTATTGATATCTGATATGGATGCTCTCATGCAATTAATCTGAAGGTCAGGTTGGCTTTTGTGGTATTAGTTTAGTTTATAGTCGGGGATGATGCTTCGTTTAAACTTATTTGCTGTCATTGAGTCACTGATGCTGACCCTTTAGGCTTCAAACTTTTAAACTGCGTGTGATTCTGGTTGATAACTGCTTTGTAATTGGGTATAACTATTGCAGTGAATCCAGCTCAGATAGTATTTTGGTCCCGTGGAACTTGGAAACATTTATTAGTATTTTAAAGTGTATATATGGCTGGCCATTGGATATTACCTCTAACAATTTCCTCTCCCTTTTTGAGGTAAAAATATTTAACTTTTTTTTGGCTCTTTCATTTTATATATCAGTGTCCCTTAGAATGCATTTTTTTTTTTACATCATTGCTATAATTTCCAATTAGTTTCTCCAATTTTGACAAACATTTTGTTTACAGCCTTTTAAAGTTTTTGTTACATTTCTAGGGTGCGCTTTATTATGGAGTAGAGATGCTTATCTTGAAATGTAGAACTTGGCTTTCTGAGGTATCTTTGTCCAAGGGCCCTGAGGCACAACAAATACAATTGGAAGATTTGATTCATATGTGGAACTTTGGTGTAGACCATGGTAAGAAGTACCTGATTTTTAGAAACTGTTAGAATCTATTTAGAAAAAGAATAATTATGCTACTCATAGTATAATGTTTGATGTTTATGTATTTTTATTTGCTCTAATAGAGAAATTGATAATATGTTGCAGCAAATGATTTTGTTCCAGAATTATGTGCTAAATATCTTGCACAAAATTTTGTAAGTATTGTGGCTTTCATTTATCCTTTGAGTAAACACAATGCACAATCAGCTTTTCCACACTTTTCACTTTCATTTATCCTCCATGGAAGCTTATGGACTGTGTTTTCCTCTTGGCAGATGTGGGCCATGTCTCATAAGCATTTTGTAAATATTCCATACAATTTGCTGTTAGATAGCGTAAAGCATCCCTATTTGACAGTGGAAAGGTTGGTCAACAATCCCTTGAATAGCTGGATAAAGTCTTGATGATATATATATTCTGGAATTCTGATGCTCTAGAGATCTTACACAGTGAGATGCATCTTTCTGATGCACTTTTAATTTGGATCGATGCTAACACAGAACAGTTAGATTGCTCAAGCAGAACAAAAGATGATTTGACTGCAATTTTGAAAGAGGTACATATTGACGTTTTTTTAGTTCAGATTGAGGACCTAAAATTAAAATTCAACAAGGGAGGTGGCCTTTTGTTTTATTTTCTCTTTTTTTTTTTCTTTTTTGTTTTTTGATCTCTTGGTGGGGCATATTTTTGAGATTACAATGCTAAAGAATGCTCTGTTTGACTTATCTCATTTTGAATCTTTTCCTTATTGGTTATATTTAGGTTCTCTGAATGTTAGTTAAATGAGAGACATAAAGACTATTGCCACATTCATTAGCGGACAATGGAATGAAAACTTGGAAATGGGATGCAAAATAGATTGATCTAATGGTTACTATCTTTTCTCTTGTTGTGTCTTAACTGCTGTTTTACTTTAACCAATTTATATCTTTATTTTAGGCTTTATTGTTGGATTCAAGAGGGCAACCAATCTTCTGTCCAGTTTGTTGAACTGACACCTTGATATGATGTGGCACTGACTTTACTGTGGTCTTTAGTAATGGGCTTCAGAGCAACAATTAAACTCTTATCAGTTCCTATGAAGGGATATCATAGGGCCAAGAAGTTATTTTCAAAACAAAAAAGTAAATAAATGAAGGAATAATAAATGTGATTGAAAATACATGCCAAAACCAGTTAATGGACGGAAATAATGTCTTTTAACATACTATATGATCAGAAGTTACTACATGTGGTAACATGTTAATCAATCTCACTCTTGCAGGATAGATGGATATGAGATTTTGCTACTGCCCTATTATTCTTCATGATCAAGTTAAAATAATGAAGAAAATTAATTTGATATTTCGAATAAGTGGACTTATGTCAGTTAATAAATCATGGTGAGAAAACAATCAAGTGGGTCGAGCTATGTAAAAAACCATCTTCTAGTGGAAAAGAAACTCATTAAAAATAGTTTAGGTAAAAAAGATGGTGAAAGTAGGATTATACATGTGTCTTTTTAAGTTGGAATTATTTGTTAAATCTTTCGATTAATTACAATTTTGATGAATGGAATCATTCATTGCTACAGATTCGAAAAAGCATTCTGCCGCTGTGGTTTGCTGCAGGTACCTGAATTTTTAGATGTTCTTACAACACCTTAAGACTGATTTTTATTCTTTTTCATCTGATCTTTTGATGGTGTTACTTGAATTGGCTTATATTTCAGGGAAAAGAAGGTCATCCTATTTCTCTAAGCTTGCTGATGAGAGTGTTAACTCAATTTTAAGGCTAGTGAAAATTCCACCATCAAGTATAATAAATGTCTTGGATGATGTAGAGTTCAAAAGTCTTAGGATTCGGTTGACAGAATATTCAGAGGTATTCAGTTCTCTGTTGTTGAGATGTCTTGAACCCATGTCATGATTTTTACTTTCATGTTGAGACTTGATAAGATTAGGGTTTAGAGCAAATTATGTACAGGGGCTGTACAGCTGTTGAATCTTGGGATTTTTTCCTGTCAGGATAGCATGATTGTGCATGCTTGAAATTATCCGCTTGAACTCTATTCCGGTCGAGGTTGTTTTCTCATATTCTAGGTTAATGTTAACTGTATCAAATATTGTTGAGGCGTGCTTTTAACAAAATTTTATCAGGTTGCTTTTAGTTGTTATCAATGTTAACTAACCATTACTTGTGGTGCCTTTTTAATTTGTTTCCTTTAATTTCATTTGTATGCTCTTGGGAATGTTTCCAAAGGGATTTTTGTGGTGCTCAAATTAGAGGGGAAAGTTTTGTTCTTACTTCCTTTGTGCTTTGTTTTATTTAAAGATTTTTATTAAATTTCCAGAGAAATGTGAACAATTTTATATTTCTGAAGTAATGAAACTCCTCAGAGAGAGAGCTCTAAGGTAGGGCATAAACTTGATCAAATTCTTGAAGAAGTGAAAGACTGCGAGTTAGTTTTCTAATAGCTGTAAGTCATGTATGTGGGTGGATATGGATAGTGAAGTTGACCTGCCATAGTTTTTTGTTGTACGGCTCAGATTCCACCCCTTTCACATATTTTTCTTGATTTATATTAATCTTTTTGCCTGTGCAGAAGGTGAATCTTTCCTGCTGTCCTCAGATGACATCAGCAATACTGATCCTATCAGTGCTTGATTCTTCATATTGTTTGGACCAAACATCAAGGAAGATCCTTGAACGTGTCGAAAAAGATCAATGTCGAATCCCACCGGCTTTGCTGCCAATGTTGTCCTTTGAATCAGTGCAAGAGGTTAATATTTCCAAATGTCCTGGCCTACATCTTGGATATGCCATTGATTGCTTCTCCAAGTCATTTCCATCATTAAGAACAATAAAAGCAACTTACCTATTGAACTTCAAGACAACCACTCTCCGTTCCTTGGTGCAGAAGTGCCCTTTGCTCTGTGAAGTTGACTTGACTGTTGATCCTAGTCCAGTTATCCCAACAAAAGTGCCAGTTGTATCCTCAAGTCCTTCTCTAATGACACTGGTAGCAAACAAAATTATTTTTGGCGACAGTTCTTTTTATGAGAGAACATTTTATCATTCAGGAAGATCACTGTCTAATATGAGAAAACTCACCTTTGAGGGCCGAAGTGACGTATATGGTGAGATATTTGTATCCGTGTTTGATTGTAGCATTGTCCATTCATCAAATAAAAGATATAGTTTCTGTCAGAATATTTTATCATGTTCATGTCCTGGAGGCAGTAGCAAGAATATTTGTTGATGTTGATATGATAACGTTTAAGAATAATTCTAGACATACAAACTAATTACACAGACTCATTCATACAAATTGACATGGCAAATTGGATGAGTAACATGAAAAAAGTTAATGCAATAAATAACAGTGATGGCGTGACATAAATATTAACTTTTTACTTCTATTCACCAATTTTATTATGCCAAATTTGTATGGGTTGTATTACTCACCGGTTTACTGGCATGAATGTCTTAACTAGTCAATTGTGTACTATCTTAAAAGTTCTCTTACGAATATATCTCATTCAGTGTAGAGAACATATTTTGTTCATGACCAGTTAATCTATGGCATGGGATCAGCAATGTTGCAATGGTGCACTGAATTGTTAACTTGTACAGCTGGGGATAAGGGGATTTGAATATTATCAATATGTGAGTGATTTTGGCTAATAATATTATATCATGAACTCTATTTTGATTAGGATACCGTAACTAGCCACTCACTTGTACCATCTTTGATATTCTTCTAGGAAATTTCAGATTAGTGCATGTCTACACATTACATTCACATGACTACCTCTTTTTGTGTTCTCCATGTGCATGGATCAGTTGTTGCCTCATTGACCACCCAACTAACTCTTTTTTCGTTTCAATGTTTATGTCAGATTCAGATCTGGAGTTTATCTCAAGACACTGTGTATCTTTAGTTTACCTAAACCTTAAAGGGTGTATTTCAGTAACTGATGTCGGCATATCAAATCTATTACATAGATGTATTAAACTGCACTCTATTATAGTTTGTGATACTTATTTTGGAATGCATTCAATTCGAACTCTGTGCTCGGAGATTCCTGATGGTAATTCTTCCGCTTCATGTGGAAAGAGACATTTTGACTCATTGGCATCTAATCTTCAGACACTACATATGGGTTGCTGCAATGGTGAGTATTATTTCTCATTTTCACTTTCTTGGATCAGACAAATCTGTTGAGATGCAACTTTGAAATTTGAATGGTTTTCAGAGATTTTCTACGATGTGAAAACCTTAAGCCACTGGAAAAATGTAGATTGAACTATTTTTTACATCCTTTAAAGTATTTTGTTTGATAGTCAAGACATCTGATATTTTTGTTCTTTTGAATATTAATGGTCAAAGGAAATGAATAGTTTAGTCATTTTCATAATAAAAAGGAAAAAAACTTTAGTCATTTTGAGAGAGCTTTATGTTGACTGCTTGGTGTTACCAACTTGCACCCTCTCTCTTTCTTTTGCTATAATTGGGGTGCATTTTGTGTGAGAAATGGATTGTCACGTTCTAATAACTTTTGACTCCTAATCTAGTTCTCCTTTTTCTACCGTTGTGGTGACTTTGATGTGAAAAGAAGTCTAATGAATTATGTTTAAAGGTATATAATTTTGGTTACAGGAAAATGGGTTTGCAATCTTCGTGTGACTAAGTTTTCTAGGGACTATTTATGTTGTTATGTCTTTTGTGTATCCTTTGTTGGCTTTGTCTATATTTGGGTTTTTAATTGCTTTACAGCTTTGTTAGAGAAGAAAAACCTAAAAGCTCTAATACACCTTCATGGAAAAACCACCGTTAACTAATTTCCAACTTCCCAGATTTAACTCTATAATTTCTGTAACCCAAATTTGCATGTGGATCAGCAACCTGCTCTCTAAAATGTTGTTGCTGTACCTCATCAATCTTCCAATCAAATTTAATTTAGTTGAGTATAGCTTCTACTAAGACGGGCTATGATTTCCTTCCTCAAAGCCTTGGCTCATGTTTTCTTTGGCCTCTTCCTTTCTTTATGGAGTCTATAACATGAAAGAAACTACTGTGTGAAAGATGTGATTGATAATGATTGAGTTTATTTTTTCTTCTCTCTTGTTATTTTGTTCAAACAATTGATTGAAACTTTCGGACACTTGTAAGGTGTACTCAGATCACTATATATATGATCAATCAAATGTTCTCCAGGTGTTAATGAAACATTACTACTCGAGGTCATGACTCAAGCAAGAATGCTGAAGAGTCTTTGCTTGAGGGGCACTCAACTAGTGGATGATGCTCTTTACAATTTCTCAGGTTCTTCCTTGGAGATGCTTGATGTTTCAAATACAATGGTTAGTTATCAAATTTATGGGACCTGGGGCCTTGACCTGAGAGAATTAATGAATCTACCTTTTGCTTTCTGCATATCAATTGTGGGAAAAATTACTTGGTCATTAATATTCAAGTATCAACTAGCTCGAAATTGAAAACATAAGAAATGTACTAAAAAAAAGGTCAATAAAATCTTTATTTATGACAGATTTATCCATTGCCTTTCTCCCGAAACAGGAAAATCTACTTAATGGATGATTCTAATTATCATGCAATATTCTCTTTGACAAGTAGTACTCTTACCATTTAGAAGAAGCATCTTACTTTTTGGTCATATTCATTTGTTTGATTCATAGGTTTTAAGGATTAGAATATCAATTTCTCTTATAGTTCCTCTAATTTACTAAATTAATCTTTTCTGTGACTTTACATTGTTAATGTATTTTTCCCTTTAGCCAAAAATGTGTTTTTATTATATTACCCATCTATTTAATTAGTACATGAGTGCATGGCATTCAATAAGATGATTTCCAAAATTTGAGTGGATTTGGCTGTGGGCCATAGAGATACTTGATGTCAGACACAACTAAATAAATGGAAAAATGGCATAAATTGAATTTTTCTTGCTGTTGCAGCAAATAGAGATGCTACAATGAAATGAAATTTCACTTGTGAAATTGCAGGTGTCCGGTGCTGCTTTAGCTCATATTATCCATGGAAATACTGGTTTGAAGTATTTAAATGCAAGAGGATGTAAAAATTTGTTTCAACAGGAAAGTAACACTAGAGGGATTGATTTTTCTTCCTTGTATCCATGTGAAGAGCTATTTACTGAGTTAGCCAAGACATGCAAATTAGAAGAAATTGCACTGGGATGGGGATTCTCTCACCTCTCTCTGGAAACTCTGAAACCTGCAATTGCATCACTACGCACAATAACTGTGGGTTTGGGTGGATCATTAGGGGAAGAAGCACTAAGACTACTGCCCACAACTTGTCCTATGCTAGAGTCAGTTGATCTTAATTTTCAGGTACTACTTGCTAAAAGATTTGAGATATTTTGTGGGTGAATGCATGCATTGATTTCATGCCTATTGCTTATGCATGCAATCCAGTATCATGAAAGTTAAAATTTACACCATTCCCCCATTTTTGGACAACTATTTTAATGATTGAAGTATGCAATTAATATGCTCACCTGAAGCTCTTTATGACCTTGAATTTCTCTACAAAAAGTGTAGGGCTGGATTCATGGGAAAAGGGGGAAAGCTGGTTCAGCAGTTGTCATTTGCCTAGATTTTTGAGTTGGAACTATTCAGCTCTAGTATTTTCAGAGGTTTCTGTTTTGGCAACATTTTGATAATTTTGTTTTAAGGCTTGCAAGTTCTGGGAAATACTTTGTTTGAGGGTTTGACAGAAAAGTAGTTTAGTTTGAGAGTTTAATGTTTTATTTGGATCAGTCATGGTTCTGGATTTTATGAGTTTTATATTTTGACTAAGTCAAACAAACTTGGTTTCCAATCATCATGACAATTTGATGTGTTATCATTTTCTGAAGCTAATGAACTGCTTTAGTTTTGGATGGAATAATTTTTGCAAAGTGATGTGATGCATGAGTCTTAGGTATAACACAAAACACCATGCTCCACCCCATCCCTTCTTTTGCGTTATATATTTTCTCTCTGCTATCCTATTGTCCTCGTTTATGCTTTTTTTTAACCAATCTTCATCTACTTGAGTTGCAGCTACTTGTCCTAAAACCTAAAGTTTAGGTCTACGCAACAATTGATTATTGCATAAGGTACTTGTGGGATTGAGGAGTTGTGACTTTTAATCTGCAGTTGCTATGGGATGATACATGTAAGAAGGTGGCGAGTGGTAAACATTAGTGTCAAGTAAAAGTGAGTGTTTACCAGAAACTATAGCTACTGTGCTTTTGAAGTTAAGTGGAAGCACAACAATCCAAAACATGTAGTTTTACGGTTAGGTGATGAACTAGGTTTCTGTTTCATGCTGCCTCTGACTGACCATTTTATGATAAGCTGATAATTCTCTCTTGACTGAAAGAATGTGGTGTGCGGAGATATGAGGCTCATTATTTTAAAACTCTTTCTAGTACCTTTGTGATGCTAAAAAAAATAGTCAACATTTCTGATTTTCCTGGGATATTTTTTTGTTATTGTGTCGCTCCAGTGATTGAGACCAATATAAGGTGTTGATGATGATTTTTGTTGTTTCAAGATGCCTCTTGTAATTTCTCTGATTTTTTAGGGAGATGATACATATATGTTGAATACAAATGCTTGAGAAAACAAATTTTAGACTGTTGAGATATTTTATTGGTGAGATGGGTCAAGTGTGACATCTGAAAGACATTCTTCGCATTTCAAGAAAGTTGTACTGCTTTTACAAATTTCTTGTGCCTGAGTTCAATGATTTCTATTCTTTACAGGTTATATCTGATTCTATCATGATAAGCATTATGGCATCCTTGAGGAGATTGCGCGATTTGGCTTTGTGTTACTGTCTTGGTGATTTTTCCATATCAAGCTTCAATTTACCTCTGCCAAATCTGAGGAAATTGAAGCTTGAAAGGGTAACTCCTTGGATGACCAATAATGATTTGGTTATTCTGACACTGAACTGTGCAAACTTGGTTGAGCTTTCGCTGCTAGGATGCCCTCTTCTCAATTCAGGTCTGCAATGATCATTTCTGAAGCATAGCATCTAACTTGCCTATATTGATTGTATGTGTGAATGTTCTCTCTCTCTCTCTCTCTCTCTCTCTCTCTCTGTTTCGTTTTTTTGGCTGAACCTTTACTTTGAAGAGAGATGAGCAGCTTATAAACCATTTTATTGATGATTACCTACTGTTTCTGCATGTAATGGTTTCTTGTTTATGTTTATCTGTGAGTTGGTCTCTCTGGAGAAAGTTGGAAAGACTGTTAATTGTCAGAATTAATGAAAAGTAATTGCTATGTTTTATCTTCTTTACAGATTCTCAACTGATCATCTCACAGGGGTGGCCTGGCTTGATTTCATTACATTTAGAGGTTTGCCATTATCAGCGCTTTAGGATTAGAGCCAATTTGTTTTTGATCTTCGTATTTTTTTTTATGGGAATTATTCTAAGCATGAATAAGGTTTTGATATATAACATCAGTTAATGCAATAGGAATTCTGTGCTTAACACCATAGGGAGGCATAAAATTGAAATGATCAAGTGACTAGTGAATTTTGAAATACATATTAAGCAGTTCTATGCCCTGAGTAAGCCCTGGATTAAGGTCTTTCATGTTTTAGCCAATTACCAATATGGTCGCTTTGTTCCTTCAGTTTAAGTTTTTTACACAAGTAATATAATGAGGTGCATGATCATTTAACCAGCCATGTTATTTGCTTTCAATTTTTGTTTTGTTACTACTCTTAAAAGGCTTACCAAATGTTTTTCGGTTCTTTCCCTTTTAGTGCTGATATATGTTTTCATCTGTAATATTTCTGTCGACAGGAGTGTGGAGATACAACTGCACATGGAGTTACTTCTCTTTTTAACTGCATGGCTATTGAAAATCTCTTACTACGTCATAATGTGAGCCTTCTATTACTGTTTTTGCTCTTGAATTTTACATGCCTTCTCTGAGAGCAGAGGCTACTTCTAGACAATTCCTTGTGAGGATTCGTCACCTGGCATATATTGGATGCATTACATATAAAAATGATGAATACTAATCATGCTATGATGTTTAATTATTTGAAGTTGTGTTACTTAATTGTTGTCCATGTGTCTTTTGAGAGAAAATTTGAAGCTGAATATTTGATGCTTATATTAGTTTGGATTATAATCTCTCATTTGGAAGTTTTTACATCTGTAGCTGACTGAACATGCAGGGCACTGGGATACATAGAAACTTCATTCTGGATGCTGCTTCAAAGGTATTTTTGTATGCACAATATAAATTGCTTTCTCATGCTTTGTAGTTGTTTTTGTTTTTCTCTTTTTGGGTGAAATCAAGCTGTAACAACCTAAGTAAATTTTTCTGGCTAACAATGAACCAGATGCCAATGTTGCGGCAAGTATCATTGGATTCGTGTGATGCTAGTGATGGAGACTTTGAAATTCCAGATGTAAGTAACAATAGGACTATTCTCTTCCCCCCCCCCCCCCTTTTTTTTTTTGGTTTTGTTATCGGAGTCGACTGGCGGAAGTTAGACACGGTGCAATTTTCTCCCTCTTTTTTTTATTTTTATTTTCACCTGTTATCAGTCTAGCCTATTCGAAGAAATTTATGAATATAATTACCGGATTCATCGTGTGATTGGTCCACTACACTCCTGCTCCAAAGATTCTTCTTTTGAAATTAATATCGTCACTTGGAGACTTTGAAAATGTTCAGGTTAACAACATCCACTTTGAATGCATATAGAGCAAAAATATTTCTGCATTATCTCCATGCTTATCGATAGTCTTTCCCTCCACATCGTCTTCTTTTCCAGACACTGCACCTAGAGATTATATCCTGACACTGTGAATGCATTTAAGTATGCTGACAGGCACTTCTTAAGCACTGTGAAGATAGCGAGATGTAAGTTGAGAAGATGCACTTTAAACCATAATCATTCAGAGAATCGTAGACAGCCAGTGCACAAGGAGTCATTGGTACTTGTTTGGAACAGCAAATATCTCATTAGAAGAGTTGTGGAAGAAAGACTGTAGCATA
This sequence comes from Khaya senegalensis, assembly GCA_032402905.1. Classification (NCBI taxonomy): domain Eukaryota; kingdom Viridiplantae; phylum Streptophyta; class Magnoliopsida; order Sapindales; family Meliaceae; genus Khaya; species Khaya senegalensis. Next base: position 1,288,128 of record CP135540.1, on the reverse strand, counting down.
AATAATGGAGAAATAAATAAGTTAATTTTGCAGTTCTGATAGTGGGGATGCAGCTTCAATCGGATAGTTGTACAAGGGTCTTATCAGGTGATTTATGATACAGAAGCCACTACACGTAAACTCTATAAAATCAGAAAAGTGTTGTTTTCTGAAGAAAGAAATGAACCGACAATCAGAGCTCCCTAAGCAACTGCCCAAGCGAAGCTAGGGGAATAGCAACAGAGGTGATCTTATCGTATCAGGAGTCCTTACAGTTATAAGTATAGTTTCAGATTGTATTGCGGCTATTTTGATCTAACTTGGGTTTATTTTTTTCTTTTTTCTTATAAATTAAGAAACAAATAAGAATTTATTATGCTTAAAAATATCCTTCAATTATTACCGTTTAGATTGAAATAGCCCAAATCACCTGCTAGCTAATTAAGCGGTTAAAGTCTGCTTGCCACAACTCTTCAAATAGAGCTTCTTAGAATAAATATTTTTACAAGCAAAATTTTTATAATAAAATTCTTGATAAAAAATTGTAAATTATTTAATTGTCATAAATATTTTTTTAATAAAAATTGAGTAATTACTTTAACAAATTAGTTTTTAAAAGTTAAATTTTTTAATCAAAATTTGATAAAAATAAAATAAAATATTTAAAATAAAGTAAAAGTATTTTAGACAATTTAATATTTTTAAAAAAAAAAAGAAACTTACAAACTTTTGCTTTTAAAAACTAAAAATTTGGGCTTACACGGTGTAATAAAAAATCATTTTTTTTAGTCCTTCGAGAGTTTATCTTCAAAGAGAATTCAATGAACACAAAAAATTAAAAAAAAAACTTTTATTATTAAAAATTTCTTTCAACTAATAAAAATAATAAATCAAATAAATATTTAGTCATATTTGTCCTCATATGTTGGTGATGAGTTGAATTTCACTATGTATATATGTATGGGTAGATTTTCTCCTAACTTTGATGAAATCAAGTTTCTGAATGCTTACTAATTTAGCAAATAAAAAATACAAAATAACTTTTTTTATTTTCTAATTTTTTCAGGATTTACTCTTTTAGAATGGTAAATTATTGGCGTATCCAAAAATCATAGATATTTTAAATATGGGCGTAGTGTATGGGCCTATTCTTGTTAAACAGATAGGGAGCAGCCCTTGTCTTATATAAAACCATACAAGAAGCCCATGTCATGCCTTGCCCATTGCACCAAAGTTCTTATATTATTAAGCCAAGGTCCATGACTTCGTTAAAAATAGACATTAAAAGCCCAATGGCTAGAAGTGATTTTGACTACCAAAATTTTCAAAACAAATTTTTAGTAAAATTACTCCATCCTGGAGTGGGAAACCCTTTTCTTGCATTAGGAACTAATATTTTTTAACATTTAATTAGATTATGTAATCATTTAAATTAAGAACAAAAGCTTGTTCCTTTTCGTTTCCTAATAATTGGAATTCTAGGACTTTATCTGTTTATTTATTTCACCCAACTTTGAATTAAATTTCTTTTGTTTTGCACTAAGAATTAAAACTTGGTTTTGTATTGATTGAATAAGAATAAAATTTTCTCAAAATTTTTTATGGATGCGACATATTGTTTTTTTTTTTCCATTCATTCCTTTCAGGATTAATCATGATCTTACAAACTCTCCTTAAGATCTAGATGAATTCTTTGCTTCATGGAATGTTACTTGAAAGTTGAGTACTCTCCTGTGAAGCATGGAAAGAATTATTTGTGAAAAAATAATTTTGGAAAATAATTTTATTTTTAAATATAATTTCAAGTATATTTTATGAAGAATTATACAGGTTCAACCATAAAAAACTATTGAATTTTAACTTTAATTAAGAAAAAATATCATTAAAATTTAAATAATTTTTTTTACTTTTCTACTCTATATTTTTTATGCTTAAAATATATCTTTGTTGTTATAAATTTTAGCAAATTATATATATATATATATATTTATGTATAATTAATCTTGTGATTAACTTGTGATTTAATAAGCATGAAAAACTAGTTGAAATACATGATTATGGAGATAACCAACCTTGTAATTTAGAAAGTATATATATCCTTATTGTTACTGAAAGAAAAAAAAAATGAAAATAATTGAACTCTGCAATGAAAAAGATTGTGCATCTTTTTATTGATTGATGACATTAATCATAGTACTTTCTACACATTGATTACTATTTGAAAAAAATAATACTAATAATTTTATATTATTTAAGTAGAAACTTGAATTTGGTCTAATCTTTTGGTTTGAATTTGAATTGCAGACAACTCTCTAATTCTTGAATCATAGTAAAGATTCATAATTTTATCACTTTAAGATTTTTGAATTTGCTTATTACTCTTTAATTATGTCAAGTTGTGAGACATTGCTAACGTTCTTTTGAAAATTGTGTTGAGGTTAAAGACACAATTTGGTCCAAAGATTATTGAGAATTGCTTTGGATATTGGTTTGGGTTGGCAACTTGTTTACTAGTAAGTAAAAATATGTGAAGTGATAAGTTGACTAAGGGCAACTCATTCTCGCACATAGAACATACAAATGTGGTTGACAATGATTTTTTATTTTCATTTTTATGAATATATGTTACTTATTGTCACAGTGTAAACTATTCCTATTGTGAATGGTGTGTATATGAAATTTTTAGAGTTTCACATATTGAATATGTTGTATTTAAGCCAACAACAATTCTAAAGGCTTCTTCTAAGAGTGTGCCTATCTATTCATGAAGAAAATGATCAAATTTGCATTGGATTTTGAAATTTTTTGTGATTGTAGATATAAAATTTTTCCATATTCGTGTTTAGAGTTGGTTTCAATAAGAGTTGAATCTTTTCATCTATATGTGTGTTTGTATCTGTGTATGGAGTTGGAGTGATATATTTGATGGGAGTTGAATCTTCTATGATAAGATGTTCAACTAGTTCTTCACTTTCTGCTAAGGCCAATGCTTTTTTACTGCCACAAAAGATAGTTGGTAGGAGTGAGTTCAAGAGAAGAAATTTCCAACATACAAAGAGAGAAAGACCTCATGAAAAAGAAAATGGTTAAATGCACACAACCAAATGGCTTTGATAGCAAGAAAAAAATTGAAAAATAAGAAAACACTATAATGAAAAAGATTGTATCTTTTTATTGATTGATAACTATTGGCTATAAAATCTACTACGCATTGATTACTGTTTAAATAAAATAATACTAACAACTTTGTATTATTTTTATTTAAAAACTTAAATTTGATCTAATCTTTTGGTTTGTATTTGCACAAGTCTTATCATCCAAACTCTCTCTAATTTTTGAATCATTGTGAAAATCAACAACTTTATCACTCCAATGATTTTAAATTTTTTTATCACTCTTTAATTATGCCAAGCTATGAGACATTACTAACATTATCTTTTCATTTAATAAGTATAAAAGAGAGTTGTGATTTAAATTATCTTATAATTTTTTGGTTACATTGCCTAAGTTTGAGGAAGAAAATTAGGTTATCTTGTAATTTTATTGTTACATTTTTTAAGTTTGATGAAGGAAATTTAAGATAGTTTTCTTTTTTTTTTTTAGAGAAAGTACACAATTTAAGTAAATATAAAAAATTAATCCTTACTGTTGTTAATCTTCCTCTTCAATAATTGCTCAACTAAAAAAAAAAAAAAAAAATCTTGAATTTAGCAGCTGGCAATACCTTAGTTAGCATATCAGATGGATTAACATTTATATAATTTTTTTTCAACTTTATAAAGCCCTTTGTAACTTCATCTTTGAAGAAATAAAGTCTCACATCTATATTTTTAGTTCTTTCATGGAAAGTTTGATTTTTAGTTGGATATAATACATTCAGATTATCACAATGCACCACCACAGCTTCTTATTCTAACCACAATTTACTGACAATTCCTTTTAATCATAAAACTTCTTTTGTAGCCTTGGTTATAGTAATGAATTCAGCTTTTATGGAGGACAAAACTATATCTGACTATATGTTTGCTTTCCAATTAACCAAGCACTTATTTTAGGTAAACAAATAGCCTATAGCCAATCTTCTTTTATTTAAATCACTAGTAAAATTTGAATCAACATACCTTATTATTTGTCTTATTTTACCTTATCTGTCTCCTGCCACTTACAAGTTTGCCATATGCTAGACCAAAGTCAATTGTACCTTTAAGGTATCCAAAGACCAATGTGCCTTTCCTAAATTTACTATAAACTTGTTAACCACACTAACAACAAATGATATATCAGATTTAGTGCATATCATTGCATACATTAGACACCTTATAGCTTGAGCATTAAAAACTTAACCATTTTTTATTTCTCTTTTTTAGATTTTGGGCACTGAGAAATATATAGCTTAAAATGGGAAGTTAAGAGACCTTGAAGAGGATTTGCCTTTCACATTCCAAACCTCCAAAATACCTTTCTTACATATATTTGCTTACCTATTTCTTTTGTTTTCTAATCCTAAAATCTTACTTGCACAACCAAGCTCATTCATCTTGAATTCACTATTTAATAACAACTTCAATCTATTAATTTTCTACCTTTTTTACATGCTATAAGCATGTTATTTACATACAACAAAAGATATATGACTTTACCTCAATTCAATCACTCATAGTAAATACAACTATTATATCTATTTCTATGAACTTTATGACCTGTTATAAATTGATCAAATCTCCTATATCATTGTCTATAAGACTTTTTCAAGCCACATAAAAAATTCCTCAATAAACACACATAATTTTCTTAATTGAGACAATATGACCTTCATGTTGTTGCATTAATGTGTTCTTTAAATTCACCATGCAAGAATGTAGACTTCACATTTGTTTAGTCAAGTTCTAAGCGAAGTACAACCACCATCACTAGCAAATTATAAAACTATGCTTAATAACTAGATAGAATATCTTATTAAAATCCACCCTTTTTCTCTGTGTAAAACCTTTTGTTACCAACATGGCCTTGTATCTTATAACTTTCCTAATTAAATTTTCCTCTTTCTTATTAAAGATCTATTTATAGTTGATAACTTTTTTATCTTTAAATGTTAAAACCAAAATCCATATATGATTTTTCATTAAAGAATCCATCACTTCTTGCATAACTTTTTACCATTGTTCCCTATCTTTGTATTCTAAAACTTTTATATAGGCTTTAGTTCATCTTCCACCATAGTGTCAGAAGCTGTCAAAGTAAATGAAATTATATTTGTATATGTAAACCTGTTTAGGGGCTTGATGTTCTTTCTTTGTATATCTCTTACCAAATTGTAATCTTGAAAATTTTTTAGTTGTTGTTGTAGCTGAAAAGTGGTGCTAGATCTTCCCTTTTCTACTTGTTTACTTAATTCATTTATATTCCTCTAATGCTCTACCTTAACTTGTATTAATTCATTTGTCTTATCTAATGTTTCATCTTTATGCTACAACCTTTTTAGCTTTATCCAAGTTAATTCATTGTATACAGCATTCCTGAAAATGATACACTTAATTAGTTTTCCTCTAGTAACTAGATTCTATAGTTATTCACACTTTTAGATATCTTACAAAAACTCTTTTGAGTGCTCTAAGTTTTAGTTTTCTTTACTTCACATGAGCATAAGTTCGATACCTAATGACTTTCAAATTTTCATTCTTTGTTGAACTTCTTTTCCACATTTCTTTAGGTGTTTTTGAATTAATTACAAATAATTGACTCTTGTTTACCAAATAACGAGCTGTTGAAATAGCATTTGCTTAAAAACTTTAGAGAAGCTTTGAATTTAATAACGTGCACCTCACATTATCAATCAATGTTTTACTCATTCTCAAAGCTAAACTATTTTGCTGAGGTGTATGCACAATTATCTTATGTCTAACAATTTTATTTATTTTGCAGAAATTATCAAAGTAACATTGCATAATTTCAAGCCACTATCTGTTGTATGAGTTTCAATACGAACTTTCTATTCTTTAAACTTATCAAAAGTTTGACCTTTTGATTTCAAAATACAAAGCCATACCTTCCTTTAATAGTCATCAATCAAAAAAAGAAAATACCTATCTTGGTTGAGTGATAGAACCTCAACAAGTCCCTAGAGATTATAATGCATATAGTTAATGTTAGATAGAAATGCTAATAATATGCTTAAAACAAATTATGTGTTCATTAAAATATTTTCACAAACACATGGTGGGCTAAGAGTACACATATCACATATATATGTAAATGACAAATTTTGGATGAGTTCTTACTGCTTACTTGACGAGGGATGACGAAAAACTTTCAAATATATGAAGTCTCGACAATTTGCACTACTAAAGTGTTTTGGAAAAACTTAGCCTAATGGGAGAATATGAGATAGGGTTTATGGAACCTAACTTAACCATAAATTGGTTAAGTTCACACACACACACACACACACACACACACTTGAAAAATCCAGACCTTTTTATTTTTATCATTTTTTTAATTAAAAGTGTATAGGTAGCATGAATAAAATGATCATTATCACATAATTTTTATTTTATATATTTAAATTCTTGAATTTAAATATAAATATTTAACTAACTTTTAACTAAAGTGTAATTAAATATATATACATGGGCTAATTTATAATTATCTCATAATTAGATATTTTCATTTAGGTCCTTTGATAATCAATATTATTAATTTAACTATATAATTTATAATAAATTATATTTCAATACAAACTCAAGAAAAAAAAATTTTAAACACTTTAAAGAATTTATAAATATATAGAATGATTATATATATTTATTTTAGTTTAAATATTATCTCAAAGGTGCTAACCTTTGTTCCTAATAATATTATCACTTCAAAGTACTTTTCATTACCTTTAGTTATTGGTGTGATTATGTGGGTTCATCGTGAAATAGTCGTGAATTTATTCCAAACTTTTCGGATTTATTGAACTATTTAATTGTTCAACGAATATGGTCAACATGCAATAATGTGCCATAACCTCTAATCCATAACGAAATCATATTTTTTCATTCTCTATTTTAATTGTATATACTGTGTGAGTAGAATCCTTCTATTGTTTAATCCCAATCGATTTAGAATTTATGGTACATTAAAATCTTTTATCGATAAAATTACAAACATTAATTTATATGCATTGAACTTATCATAACAAACACTTTTGTGTGACATTTGATTACTTTAACTAAAGATTTATATTTTTAGCCATTTATCAATATTCGTCTAAAAACTCGAATTCAGATTGAGTCAGCGAAAACTTTGATCATATGCGCATCAAGTCAACGAATCCCGTCTTAACCATTACACGTTTTCAAATACAAACAACATGTGACCAAACTAACTTTATCATACAAGATGTAAATGGTCTTATACTTATATACTATATAAACTACGTACATCTATATCAGATTCGATAGTAATATCTCAGGTTAAAGGACAACATCGTACATTAGTACAATTATACAATAAATTGACTATGTGTAATACTATGTGATTTATCGTTGTGTAGTCATATTCAAATAAATAATTTTCTATCTATTTATTTCATACTAATATCCTAATAACGTGATTATTATATTATTTGTATTAATATGATCTAAAAAATATTCACCGACGATATTTAATATGCTTATTGTAAGATATCATTGCCTAATCGATATCAACTACGTAGGGAATGATTTTGATAATATTATTTAACTACTAAATAAATTATCTGAACAATTCAAAAATATATTTTACTTATATGTATGACTAAATAAAGAAAATAACATATATTTGTGATAATTTTTTTTTATTAATATATAATGTATGTACAAGACAAATGTATCCCTAAAACTGATAATACGAATGATTTTTAAAGTATACTTTTTAAGATATACACAGTCTTGGTGAATTTAACTTTGCAAGTTTTGCCAAATATGCAATTTTCATATAGGTTTAAAACACCAATCTTGATTTTATTTAGCAATCTTTACATACTGAGTTCCCTTATCCCCTTTTCACTCATATAGCCAAGTCTCATATGCCATAATTTGGTTATATCATGTTCAGTTTCAATAGATACTACTGCAGTGGCATTTTAAAAAAAAATCCTTTAAGCATATATAATCTATTTTGTCTCACACCTCTCATCATCAACATAAACCCTTTAAGAATCTTTAAAAAACCATTTCCAACCTTAAAGCTACATCTTAAACTATCAAGTATCCTTAAAACAATCAAATTTCTTTTAAAATTAGGAACATGCCTAACCTGATGACCGGATGTAAAGTTATTATCATATAATCATGTAATGTTATTCTAACATCTCCAATTCTAACTACTGATTTCATGATAAGTACAAAAGAAATTCTTATCAAGACAAATGTCAAATGAGCAACCATAGTCTAATACTCACTAACCTTTAGGGTTCTTGTCTAAGATAACAAGCAAATTTGTATTTTCATATCCACCTTCTGAGGTCTTTAAATTTAATAAGTGTTCTGAAGCAATTATTATATTTCTTTGTCTGTCTTGGGTATCATTTCCTTTATTCTTTTTATCAAGATAATCTCTTCTAAAATACCCTTCTTTATTGTAATGATAATACCTTTTTCTCTTGGATTTCTACTTAAATCTTCTTGAGTTGAGCTTCTTTACTTCTTTCTTTTTTATTCTTCTTCTCGCCAACAAGTTTTCCCCATTGTTTTAAGTCATTAACTTCTGTCTTTTATAATTCTTTGGTGTTTGAAGTAGCCTTGACTTCTTCTATGGACAAAGATTTTTTTCCAAATAAAAGGGTGTTCATAAAATGCTTTAAGAGCTTGGAAATGATCTGAAAAGCATGATGTAACACCACCTTCCTTTCATTTATATTCATGTGGCATATAGTATATTGAAATTGTCGAAAAAGTAAAAATCAACGCTTTTTTATAGTGAAGCGAAGTTTTCATTTGTCCAAAAAATTTATGGAAAGTAACCACATAAATAGTAACAACTAAAATAGTATTATATATATATATATATTTCTAAAGAATTGTTATGCATTTTAATAAAAATAATATTTCAGAGTACACAAAAAGGAATTTACATAACAATGGCCTAAACCATAGATATATTATGCCCCGTCAGAAAATCTTTACCTCAATTGCACTTTTCGGAACTGCTATCGCTATACCATAATCACCTGAAAAATAATAATCCCACAAAAGGGTGAGCACACCACATTGTTCAGTAAGATAATACAATACTTAAATAAAGGAAGAAACATGTTACCTGAATCTCTACTTATTTTGGCCATTTCATACAAGTCCACACACATAGGTAAAAGTATGTCCATATATCAATGTACATGTACAGACAAGCATATGTTCAATGACATATATAAGATATCATGTCATATTATCCAGAACTCTAAGCACTATCTCAGCTATGACTTCTGTACAAACAGTCTCAACCAGAGTAATACTACTCATAACATACTACACCATAGATTATGTAGTCTCAAACAATATGCATTATGCATTTTAAATGAATAGCTTTCTCACCTGTACTCGTTTAATTCCTTTTCCTATTCTTATCACAAATTCCTGACCATATAAAATCACTACATTGATATACGTATAGATATCAACTAAATGTCTCCACTACATAAAGAGAACTGATCAGAAACCAGTATAACCATACAATTTTAATCACACACTCGGTCCAAGATAACCAAAATATCCTAGACACACAATCAATATCCCCATAGGATAGAAATATTTTAAACATCTAAATATATATAAACAAGGGTATTAGTAAAATGATAACATTTCTTCTATATGTCATTTTCACTCTCGAAAGGTTAGTGGTAGTAATTTATTGCATTTACAAGTGATCGATTATACTTAGAGACATCATAGTTCATGGTTGTTACTCTAGGCCACAGGGCTATTTGGAGTACAGCTGTGGATTCCACATACCCCTCAGGGTGCCACAGTCTTAACGTCATATCTCCATTAGAAACTGGCTTATAAGCCCAGCTGAGTGAGATGGAACATACATATCCGATCCACATATCACAATTATCTCAATACTGATTCATTATCAGTCTATTTTATCATATATTTATATTATCTCCTTATTCTTACTATATCAAGACAACCTTACAATTGTACCATAATTACAAATACATGTTCATCATTCTTTATCCCATACTAAGGATTCTTTCACCTATATAAACCTTGAACATACTACTATAAGGACACATATCAATCCAATCTTAGTCGTTCACTAATGTACACTGATAATAACAAACGTAAACTCATAACATAGTTCCTACACTATCATATTCTTACCGTATTCTCAATCATACATATAAACGTGTAAACTAATATATCGAATGACTTGCAATACACCCAGTGTGCCTTTTCAACAATATTCCCAAGCATCTCACATGATCTTTAATCTATTATGGATTCACACATATTCTTTTCGCTTTACAAGCATACCGATGAGTTAGACAAGATTCTATATACTTAAAGTGAAGCGGCCTAGATATTGCCTTACCCATTATCTTATTTAAAATATTAATTTTTCCTTTTCAAACTGATGCTAGCTTTCTATTTCTACAAAATTAAGTTCCCTCCTAAAGAGTTGGAACTTGTCAAGGTGTAATCGGACTTCAACTATTTTCGAAATTCACAATCATAACAAAATTCGATTGTGACTGCTGTGGGCACCACAGTCTTATTATCAATCCGAAGCTGCTGTGGGTTCAACATACCCCGAAGGGCACCATAGTCTTATTATAATAATATTGCTCCGTCTTAAGCGGCTTTACTAGTGTAACGGAAAAACTACTAATCCATAATTATCTCAATTATACCAGTTATCCACATAAATTTATTCTTAGTCGACTTAATCACGACAAAATGATCATTTTGCCTACATTAACCAAAAGACACGTTAATAATTTCATAATAGGTAATATAATTACTTATGAAACACATTTATTAGTCCTTATTTTCTAAAAAGATTTCATACGCATGGATTTATCGTAAGGCTAGCAGTACTAAGTCATGAAAACATATTCCACTATGGTATATAAATACACCATAACATAATCAAGATAAGACACAGAAATATATTCCAATCCAAGCATATGGATACACTATATCACTATTAATATAAATTTACAGAAATATATTTTAATTGGTTATCATATATTGCGTCATTACACGCAATTCCAATATGTCATCACAAGTCAAACTATACTCATTACCTTGTTACAGCACAATAATTATAACACACTAACATATACACACATGTCCATTCGGACAGCATTGTAAAACATCAAGTGTAACATCTGCTCAATCATTCAATCACATGGGCATAATTACGTATGTATATACAAGCGTACCTACCATATAAATATATATATATATATATACAAACATTGGACATACAATATTGTATAGGTACTTTAGAATACTTAATATAACACTGCAGGTCAACGATGATTGTATTAAGCTTATAACTATATATATATATATATTTTTAAAACATGGATATTAACACTTCTAATTGCACAATCATACTCATTCTCCGTTAATGAGACTTTTCTACAATTTAAACCATTGTTATGATATACATTCATGCAATTATAAACATTATAAATATAAAAATCTATTTTTTCGCAATTTAAATATCATATTATCTTACCTCCGGGCACCCAGTGCCTACGCGAATGACAAAAAGTCATCCCGAAAAGGATATACATGTTCAAAATACTCCTCCGTACGCTACGGGTATGTTCACAAAAAATGTGCAAATTACTTATTACAAGTACTATTTAACCCACAAAATTTCGATTTTCGTTTCACGAACGGAATATACCATCATGATCCTTGCGATGTCAGGATACTATCTATGGTGTCCATATACCACAAAACACAAATTTAAGCATTCAAAATCACTAAACATCCTAAAATTTTAGATTTCAAGGTACCTACTTTGGACCATTGAATCATCATCGAAACTCAATCCAAATTGAGATCTAAACATACCACGTCGAAGTACTAGTGTCGGAGAGCACATTGATCGGTTTAGATTCCACCGGAGCTACACCAATCGCCGAAAATCTTGTCAAAAAGATAGTTTCCTGATCATCCGTCCTTCGTCGAAATCCGGTGGCCAAATGTTGAATCTAGACACACCACTATGAAGAGGGTGGCAAGATGGTGCCAGACGCGTCGGCGGTGTTGGTTAACTCGCTATGCACTGCCGTGAATTGACGGTCAAAGTTCACGTTAGCGAGACTTCAGGCGACGTGTGGCGACGGCGATGGGGGCGGGGTTTGCGGCATTGCACTTGCGACGGCTCGGCGGTCCTGCACTCTCTGGCGGTGAGGTGATCGGAGCTTCGGTGACGAAAGTCACTGTTCACAGTGGAGAGAGACGTGGGGAAGAGAGAGAAAAAGGGAGGGGGGAAGCAAAGTTGGATTGTCGGGTTTTCTGACCCCATCCCGCTTATATAGTCGTGCACGCACGACGAAAAATTATAGTTTTGCACTTCCATCATCAAATTTCTGATGCCGGTAATAAAATACTGTATTTTTCACTCATATAGTATACTGTTTCGAATATCGGCCAACTCTCTCTCTTATCAAAATTCTCAAAAATATTGAAATACAACTCCATGATATGATTCTAAGAGTATATGATTTTCAAGATGTTACATATGAGCACTTGGTTTTCATTATCAACCTTAATGTTTATATTTTCAGGATCAAAGATGATCTTGTTAAAATTGTCCAGATATTCCTACATAGACAACCTTAATTATATAAAAAAAATTGTAAAGTTGTCTTTTCTTATATAACCTCTTGGCTAATGATTTCTTCATGAACATGGTTTCAATTTTTAACCACAGAGATGCTATTGTTGTCTTCTTTGAAACCCCTTGAAGCACTACATCCTCCAAACTTAAAACAATGGCATTATATGCCTTTCTCAATAGGTCTTTTTTTCTCCTTTTCATTCATTGATGCTGGAAGTTTTTTTTCCTTTTCTAAAACTTCATCAAATCCTTGATGAACTATTAGGGCTCTCATCTTTAATCTCCAAAGATTGAATTTAGTCTCAACTGTTAATTTCTTTATATCAAACTTTGAAGTAGCCATGAATTACTCTTCAAGAAAATCAACCTTGGCTATGATACCAATCTGTAAAGGTCTTCACACTAAATGTCACTCAAGATTATAGTCAAACACCAATGATCAATCAAAACAAAGCTTGAATGCAATGTAAACTAAGAAACACAAGATCAAACACAGTGAAAACTCTTTTACATGATTCGGAAGCTATTAACAAAAATAAAGATTACAGATATAAAGAAGAAAGTTAGAGCTTTTGAACAAGCACAAGAACGCCCAAATCTATCAATTATTCAACATATTGATTGGAGAAGATAACACAAGAACCAGCTTATATATTCCTGTATTTTGGAAACAAAACAAAAATAATAGCCTTAACCAATTAACAGATTCCCATGCCATGTCATTTAAAATTTTGAGTGCACTCACATTGATTTTTGAGAACACCCCTTCACATAGTCAGAAAACTTGTGTAATAAAAGCGAAAACTAATACATCTAACCATCATGATGACTGAAATATAAGCATCTTTAATTTTCTGTTATAAAGACAAATAATTCCTATAAGTACTTCACTTTTTTTTTTCATATATTCGTGAAATTTGTATAATAGAAATAAACATATTAATGCTGATAAAATTTGCCAAAATTCAACACTCATCAAACTGTGTAAGTAATGTTTAATTGTGGAAAAGAAAAACAAAATTTTATCATGATCTCATTTTTATTTAGTAAAATTATACTAAATGTTTTAATTTTTTTTTCTTATAATCATTATTGTAATTTATTAATTTTAAATTTATCAAACAAATTCAATCATCAAATTATATTATATGTTTTAAATTTATTCTTTTATGTATTTTCATCATTATCATAATTAACTCATCTAAAAATAATTGTAGATATGCAAGTAATTAATAAAATTAAAGGAATAGACATTTAAATAAGATAATATATTCTTGTTAGTGTATATAAAACGCTCTCAAGTCTCGATCATTAAAATATTATACGTGTGGTAGCTTCACTTTGATGAGATTTAACAAGAAGCTTGCGTGTCATGTATGAAAGTATTCTCTTAAGAAAACCAATTCAAATCTACTTTACTTTCATGACACGCAAATTCAATTTTGTTAAGAACTTGCCAGAATTATCTATCTCCCCTTGTCAAGAGTCAAAACTACTATTGAACTCTTGATTTGCTTTTTCATTTCACACTCATCAATTCTGATAATTATCCTTTCAACTGATGAGGCAAATATTCCGGGACCTGTTTGCCATAACATTCAAGATTTTTCTTTGTAGCAAACAGTTTGTTGAAACAAAAGATTTGCTTTGTGCCTTCGTGAATCCAAGAAATTGAATCTGTTTTGGCATCCACTTCTTGTTTTCTATTAAGCAAAAGATTTAATTTTCTTCGGGTTGGTCAAATATTCATAATATATTATCTCTAAATCCGCAAAAAAATTGAATCTGTTTTGGCATCCACTTCTTGTTTTCCATTAAGCAAATGATTTAATTTTCTTTGGGTTGGTCAAAATATTCATAATCTGTTATCTCTAAATCCGCAGAAAAATTGAATCTGTTTTGGCATCCACTTCTTGTTTGCTTGCCTAGAAAATTTAGACAAACTCCAATTCAACAGATTCCAGTAAAGGACGCGTTAGAAAATTAATTACAGATTTTAAATGGGTCAATCACTGGTTTGTTCTAGTCTTTCCATCATTGATTATTTATCACGTAAAATCAAAATTTTAATTAAAAATTTAATAATACAAAAATATAAATTAATATGTTAATATTATATTATTATCAAATATTTTATATATATATACATATAGAGAGAGAGAGAAGAATATTTAATTATGTCTCATTAATTGAAACAAATAAAATTTATTTAGGTAAACATAAGACTCTTAAAAATAAAATAATATAAAATAAATTAATTTATAATTTGTATATTATAGTAATTTTTTCCTTATTTTTTGAGGACAAATTTTTTTTATATATTTATTCAAAAATAATACGTAAATATAAATCACAACTATTTTCCAACTTTAGTTTAAGCATTAATTCAATTATTAAGCATCTCATATTACTCTAAAAAAATTTATAAATTATATTTTAAGATAAGAGAATATATTTAAAAATTAAAAGGATAAAAGTTATTTTTTTAATGTAAAATTTGAAACTTTAAAATTTAAAATATTTAATAATTATTAAAATATTTTATGTAAAATTTATTAAAAAAAAAAGTGTATTAAGAAATAAATTAATATATTGTAGTCAATTCTGGAAAGGAAAATATCTGGAAGCTTGTGGTGTACAGCTCATATAATAGTGTGTATGAATTGTAAATCAAATGATCCTTTTTCTACAGATTTCTATAATCAATCAATAATATTATATAAATTTATAATTTATAGAATATCTACTTCATGATAACCATCAAACAGCGCCAGTCACATCAACAATTATAACAGCAATGTTGTACAATTTTGATTATAAAAATTAATTTTTTTCTGGAGTTTGCAATGAAAGTTTTGTCTGGGTTAGTAAACAAGGACGTCGATAGTTACAAAAAGCGTGGGGCACGAAAGCAATGTTCTTTACAGAGAATTATTTGATTCGTTGTCAAGAACTGACGCGCCATATATATTACCCAAGATTTTGAAATTAAATGTTTCAACTAACGGACGACAAGCTGTCCAATTAATTCATGTAGCGGAGTAAGTTGTGGGTCCCTCAGACAGATCAGTCCAATTCCATAGGGTAGTGATGACGTGACAGTTTACGGTAAGGGTTTTTTTTAATTATGTTTTTGCAAACAGTTTCTTGCTTTCAGAAAACAGAATAAAATAAAGCAAAAACAAAAAAGAATTTTTTTTTTCTTTTTTGGTAATGTGGTTGATACAATATTCATGTGGCAAGTAAGGTCGCTTTTGAAACTTGGGTGGTGTTTGGTATTGTTTCTCGATAGCCATGTCTGTTTTCCGAAAACAATTCAATTTTCTCGCGTATTATCATGGATTTTTATTGGTGTAATTTCTTGATATAAGATGATTTCTAGGAAGAGTATGGATTTAAAACAAGGTCTCAACTAAATTTTGTATAATTTGACATTTGCCACTTTACAAAAAAAAAAAAAAAAATCAAAATCAAAATGCAACACTCAACTTAGAAAATATTAGATTGAGTGGATTAATTTACTTGTTAAAAATTTGATACAGCAATTGATTTTTTTAATGTTTTAGGATTTTTATGTAATAAATAGTGATGAGAGATAATTTTTTTATAAAATTTTGATTAAGTATTATTTTAATAAATATTAATATTCTACTAGTGGATTGATCTCTCATTTAGGATTAAGTATTGTTGTAATAAATATTGATATATTTATGAATAAATGTTGCTCTAATTGACATTGACACTTCACTAGAAGAATCTCTTAATTAGTGATTAGCTATTGTTTAACTCTTAATTGACATGAGTAAATATTGATAAAGTATGATTAATCATTCTTGAAAATAATAATAGGACATAATTAAGTAAATAATCAAATATCATTCTAATAGATATTGACATGATATGGTTAAGTATCATTGGAGTAAATATTTGTTAATTTTCTTAAAAAAATCAAAATGTAATATTTAACTTAAAAAATATTTTACTGAATGGATTAGCTTTTTAATTAAAAAATTAATAAAGTAATTAATTTTTTGATATTTTGATGTTTTTACTTAATAATTGGTGATGAGAGATAAATTTTTTATAAAGTTGTGATTTGGTAATGTTTTAAAAAATATTAATATTTTATTAAAAGATTCGTCTCTTATTTGCAATTAAGTTAAGTATATTGACGTTTTAATAAATATTAACACTTTAAAAAGATAAATTTTTTATATAGTAAATATTAAAGCATTTGTAAATAGGTATCGCTCTAATTGGCAATAACACTCTACTAGAAGAATCGCTCTTTATTAATAATTAAATATTATTCTGGTAGACATTGACAAGTCATGACATAATATCATTTGAGTAAATATCAATACATTATAATTCAATATATGTAAGGTATTATTCTTATAAATAATATTAGGCTATAATTAAGTAAATGGTCAAGTATTATTCTAATGGATATTGACATATTATAATTACATAAATATTAATATATTATAATTAGATAAGCGTCAAGAATTGTTTCAATAAATAATAATAATAATAATAATAATAGCTTGAAATATTGGAAATTCATGAACGAATTAGTCAAGTTATGAATTGAAAGAATGAGGAGGGGGACGTAACAAGCTTCACCATTGACTCTGTACTTAAAAAGATAACAATTTTTTTTTGTTGTTTTTTCCTTTCCTCTCCTTTAACCGTTTGTCTATTATCCATCAATTCATTATTCATAGCCCCACGACGTTGTTCTTTTCTTTTTTTATAGTTTCTTGAGTTTTCCTTTCACAATTATTGAACCATCTAGGTCCTTTTATTTTAATTACTTTATTATATTTTAAATTTAAAATATTGCACTACAATTAATTAAATTATATTTTATTTTTTATTAAATTATTTTCTCAATTTCAGATATTTTGTACCACTACGAGGAGTTTTAATAATTGAACGAACTAGCATCCATAAAATTTTTGTTTATTTGTTTATTAGTAATCGATAAGCCAAAATAGAAATACATAATCTAAGATTCGAATAAAAGATAACATTGATAAGGTATTCCGTTTTGGGAATATATTATTCATTGTAAATTTTGAGCATTATTATATTATATACAATGATAATTAAAGAGAGTAGATGAATTAATTACATTAAAGACAACTGGAATTAGGCCGATTCAAAGGGATGCCAACTTTAAGTAATTATTCAACGCCTCGCATTGAATTAAGGCCCCAATAAATAAGCATTTATTTGATTATTTGTTATTTATAATTTAATTAATTTTTATCCTTCTCCTTCCCAACTAAGAGTCAAGTATTTCCCTATTAATTTTCTTTTCTATAAAATTTTAAACTTAATTTAATTGCTGAATCTTTGCTAAACTACGAACCTATGCAATTGCAATTAATTTTTCGGTTTTATTGTTTATTTTTTCTGTTTTCTTTTTAATTATTGATTAATGTTTGAAATTTATGTTACTCTTTCATTTGAGGATCTAAAGTTTGATTTGAAAAATAATCTGATTTAAGTTTTTACTTATAAAAATGAGATAATAGAAATAAAACATAAATGACATGTTTGAAAATAATACTACATACACCCATGTAGTTGGTGTATTAATTAAGGAACTATTATATATTATATATTAATTACACGTATTAAATTTAATTTTAATAATTAAAAGTTTATTAATTTAATGATTGACAAATTAATAAAAAAAATTATGTAAAAAAATTATGTAAGAAAATGATTTAAAATCTTTTAATTTTATGCAATTTATTACATTAATTTCTCAATCATTGGATTAATACATTTTTAATAGTTAGAATTAAATCTAGCATATATAGTAATTACGATATACTAATTACACAAATTAAATCTAATTTTAATCATGTATTGATCTAATAATTAAAAAATAGTATAAAAAATTATGTAAAATTAAAAAAATTTTAATTCTTATACGTAGACTCATGTAAGCGGATATATATATATATATATATAAAATTTAATGTATTATTTTATTATATAAAATAATATATTAAATATTATTTTATAAAATAAACTTATATGTAGTTAAAAAAAATTTTATAAAAAGTAAATATTTTAATTTAATAGAAAAATAGATTGCCGACACTAAAATTCTCCATTTGCACAGTAATTCCAATAAATCAATGCTCATTAAGACTATTTAATGGATAATGACAACGTCTTTATTTATTTATTTAGTAAACTGTCATTTTTTTTTTTAATAAAAAAGGTAGATCCCACACGTTTGATAATCATCAACAAGAGGCATTTCTATTTATTTATTTATATTTAGTTGTTCGAAAAGCCGCGTGTAAATGTTGAATTTGAAGAAGCCTCACCAATCCATTGTTGGGAAAATGAAAAAGCAAGCTTAACCGTGGGTCTGGTGAGTTTAATTTATTGAAGGTTGCAATTTCCATAATTTAATATTATTATTGTTGTTATTATTTCCACGGTTGTTAGAGCTCGCTCTGTCCGGCGGAGGCAGGCGCTCTCTACTTTATTTTGAAGGGTCACGTTGACATATGACTTTATAACAACAAGCGTGGCCCTGGCAGGCATTTGCTGGTTTATTAAGAAAGGTGACGTTGACATACTACTTTTATATTTTTTTTATTATATATTAAAAATAATATTATAAATAATAAATTTATTTTAAATTAAAAAAATAAAAATAAAAAACTAACAAGATTCAAATTGTCACTAAAAATAAAAAAATATATATAAAATATAAAAACTTAACTGTCTTGTAATATTTGTGAAATTTCGTAAAAGAGCAACAATATTATGAAATTTCAACCTTAAAATTATATATATTTTTTGATTGAAAAAAAATAAATAATTAAGGTTTAAAAATCCTATCAAAAGTCGAAAAATCAATTAGGCTTTTTAAGGCATTTTTTTTCTCAAGTCAAGGCATTCATTTATTTTTATAAAAATTATGAAAGGACTAGAAAGAAAGAAAGAGGAGAATAAAAATAATTATATACTTATTTTTTATATAAAAATTAATACTATTATCTATGATATTATAAAATAATTATATATTAATTTCACAAATAAATAAATAAAATTAACAATTACATGATAACATTTTATGTACAACTATTGTATATCTAACACTATGTATTAGGTATGATATAACTTTTTTTTTTCTGAAAACATTAGCTAAATTTAATTTTATATGTATTCTAACATTAAAATTTATATTACTTTAAAATAATAGACATTAAAAATATTTTAGTGTTTGAAATGCAAGAAAGCATAATTGCCCATAAAATTATCTTAATTTTTTTTTTAATATTTTGTATTAACTGAGACAAAATTTAAAATTAATTTAGTACAAAGTGAGCATCTTGGTGTTGTGCTTTATGAAACATTGAGGTAAAGAAGCACACTATGACCCCAAATTTAGTCACTTTTTTTTTTTTTTTTTTTGGTTTTAAAGAATTAAAGTGACAATTCAAAAATCAAAAAAGATTTAGATGATTTTGATTAGAGAAATAGCTCCTTTAGTCAATTTGTAAATAAACTTTAAGGATTTTGATGGTAAATTACACCTATCATCATTAATAAAGTGTCTATATTCTAAGAATCATAATCACTTTCTTGGTGCATTAATCTAATCTACTAAACCTTAATTGTAGGGCCTAACTTAAACACAAAAAAGAGAAAGCAAAAGTTAAAAAAAAAATAACAATCAACAATCAATTAATTTATTTATTATTTTATAATTTTTTTTTATAAAATATTATTACTTACACAAATTTTTACTTAAATTAATATAATAAAGTTATATTAATATCATGTAATGTATATTTTTATAAAAATAAAAAATTATGAAATATATAGTAATAATATATCAATATGATATAAATTTATATTTATATACATCCATAAAGTTTATATAAAAATTTATATTTTAATATAAATTTTATCAATACAGATAATTTTTTTTGAATTTTTAATTAAAATATTATTTATATTTTTATGTGTTTATATAATTTTTTATGTATTTATTTATATCAATAATTTGTGCTAAGTATAGAAATATTTTTGCTGATGAATAAAGTGAATTAACCTTGTATTCACAATGACTCCTCTTTTTTTTTTGAAAAAAAAAATCGTTTTCTCCTTAATTGTTACTTGTTTCGATGGTATACGTAGCCCCCTTTCCTTGACAAAAGAAAAAAACAAGAAAAAGAAAAAGGAAGGCATCATTTTACACGTGTGTAAGGTCTCTTTTTTTTTTTTTTTTTTTTCTTTTTTAATTTTTCTTTTGTCTTGGAAGTTTCAAGGACACAGGATGCAAAAATCTACCTACCTTTACCCAACACGTGCAAAATGGGACGAAAGATTGCCAAATACCTTTTTTTTTTCCTTATAAATTTTAAAATTATGAAAGCCTATCAAATGTGAAATAAAATATGATATATCTTATAAATAAAAATAATAATTTAAGATTATTCATTTTAAATTATGATATTTTATAAATAAGAGAAAAATCTATTATAATAATAATAATATTATAATATATTTATCTTTAATTATCACACACATACATTAAATAAATTCATTCAAAAGCCTATACCACACCCCTCATATTCGTATATTCCGACTTTGTAATTAAATCTCTTCCCATATCTCTTTTGTATCAGTTCATGGGCATGGCTCTTGTTAATCTCATAAAAGATATTCATAATTATTTTAGGCTTTCAACTCTTTAACTTTGTTGTTTTAGCATTTTTCCTCCCTCAAAAATTCTTATTCCAACTTTGTCCTATATCCTCTACTTTTATACTTTAGAATTGATTCTCTGCACTTTTTACATAGTTAGCAATATATAAAAGTTTTATTCTCACTTTATTTTAATAAATATAAATAAAATTAAAAAAATTATTAATAGAACAAAAAAAAAGGTTGAAAATAGAAAAAAAAATCTTCTTAAAAAAAAAGTTTTCCAACTTTTTTTGATAATCAAATAAAATGAATGAATTTCATTAACGGAGAAAAAGTGAATGTGAAAGTTCATCTAATTTAAGAATAACTTATTTGTTGTAATATTTTATAATTCTTTTTTATTTTTTATTTTTTTAATTAAAATAATTGTGCCGGTCCATACTTGCATACCACTTATAATTAACAGTTAATTTAGAATTAAAATTTATATAAAGCATGAAAAAGGGTACCAAACTTAAAACAATACTCTATAGAAGAAGACAGCAGTACTTATAGCATTTGTATTGCTAAAATTCCTATTAACATTGAAAGAATAGATGCTCTTTTGCTATCAGTCTAATCCCATCTGCTTGGTAACCTAATAAAAATCTCAAATGGCAGAAGAATGATTCCATGTAATGTGGGTATATAATACATATGACAACCAGAATATACATTCCTGCTTGGTATGCGCATGTGTAATGCTTATTATTAACATAAGATTGGATCTGGTTTTATTATATCATATTTTAAAGAAAATTTTATTATATTTTATATCCAGATTTCAAATGAAAAAATATACATATATATAATATTCCAACAAACATTAAACTCTATTCAAATTTTAATAATAAATAAATAAATATCATTTAAATTTCTCTCCAAATTTAAAAATAATTAAAATATTATAATATTCATGAATAATTTATTCTTTGTATTTTTAAATAAGTAAAATTGTTAAAATTTATTTGACAGTATTTGATGGTAAGAAATTTTATTATCAATCTTTTGAATATTATAGATTAAATTTTATTTATTTATTTAATTAATTATTGTTTATAAATTATAATTTTAAGTAAAATTTAAAAATAAGAGAGAATTTTAATTTACTAATGATAAAAGTGAATGGAGGAGGATAAGACCTTCTTTAAAGGTAAAGTGATGCATTTTAAAACTATAAATGTTATAAAATTAAATTATTAAATATTAAATTTTAATAAAAAAATAAATTGACTTTCATGAAAACAATTATAAAGGCTCGAAAGATTGCAAGGTTCTTCGCTTGTCGGTATTCTATCCTCAATTTTTTTGTATTTATTACCTATATAATTTTTAATTATTATATTTTCAAATCACAATAATTAAAAATGAATTGTGAATAAATTATTGTACTTTTAAATTACTTAAATAAATAAAATTACTGTATTTACAGATCATGGTGGTCAACCCACACAAACAAAAGAAGAAATTGAGGATAAGATGAAAGAGTCTTTTTTCACCACCAAAATCCAGATATTGAATCTGTCTCTCTCTCCACGAGCTCAGATTATGGTACATAGATACATAGATTACCTTCCAAATAAATAATTGAGATAAAATTGGAATTTTGCCAGCATGTGATTTGCCACGATAGATATTCACTTTCATAGAGATATGATAAAGTGACTTTCATTTAAGACCACAGCTACCGTATCCACATGCATGACAACTTCAGCCGTAAGCGTTCTAGAGGCAAAATTTTGATTTTATCTTCTGCCGCCACTACCTACATTAGAGAATACAGCTGCCCAATCCCAAATTTATATAATTCTGTAAAACTGTAATACTGCACATCCAATGTCTCTATATAAAACAAGTGATGGGGGTTAACCAAAAAAAAAAAAAAGTGAAAGAAATGAAGTAAATAACGCAAAACACTTAATAATAATGTAATAATATTGTATTAATTTGTTAAATGCATTCTTGGTCATTAGATAGAATGATCACATTTTTCTGTAACATTTACAAGCTACCGATACATTACCCTAAAATTATGAACCTATCCAAAGGATTTGTTGTCAAAATTTTTAAATATTGGCATGGATTTAACAAGAATCATATTTTCGTTATAATAAATTTAGTAACAAAATATTAAAATACCAAACTCCAACACAAATTTGTAAAAAGATTTTATATTAATTCTCGTTAACATATCTGATTGCGGGTATTCGTCCTACACTGTGTTGATTGCCATCCCTACTAGAAACTTAGTAAGGAGGAGGGAACACAATAGACGTAGCACAGTGCAAAAAATAATATACTAATAAAAACAAATTTTGTGCTATTCTAATTTGATGTATTTTGAATTTTCAAAAATTATCTGTGTGTTTAAGATTACATTCAACTGTAAATAGTTATTTTTTTTCAGAATTCAGCAGTTAGACAAGAAATAAATTTTAGGTGGATTGGTTTTAACAAGTTAGTAATTAATAGGATCATTCAATTAATAAAATAAAAAAAATATATTTATTAGTAATGGGTGAAAAAATATTAATAAAGGGTCTCATTATTTAATTAATATAGTGAAAAAAATTTATAAAATATTTTATTAATTTTTTTATCTATTATTAATAAATATATTTTTCTTATTTCATTGATTAGATAATTTTATTGTATCAACAATATTGGCGTAGTATAACTGTTACACTTAAAGATTTTCTCCTCAGATAATGTGTGATAATTTTTTTAAAAAAAATAAAACGTAATTATTTAATTATTTGATTTTTAATTAATTGAATTTATATTGATTATATTATATAAAAAACTTAGGGGTAGCTTTTGAAAATCTATGAGGGGAGAATCCCTTTTTTTTTAGATTTTCTATTGATTACAAAACTAAGGGAGAATCCGATTTTCTGAGGGTTCATTTACCGCAACATGCATGCATTCAGTTTTTTTTTTTCAGCAAATTTGTCAAGATGTATGCTTTTCGTAAACATGTAGTTTGAGTTTTACTTTTACTTCAACTACTAGTTTTGTTTAATTTCCAAATCAATTATAATACTGTACATACATCTATGTCCCTGTTTTGAACTATAAAAGTAAAAAGGGGGGGGTGGTGGGGGAGATAAAAAAAGTAAGCGTTCACAACAATTAATAGATAATGGAATGATAATTGCTATAATATTAATATATGATGAAGTAATATTTTTATAGAATATACCCGATGAGCATTCAAATGAGCTGAGCTTTTGTGAACAGTTCAATGTAAGTAAGGCAAAGGAAGTAATGGAGGAAACATTTTGTTTTCAAAGATTGAAGACGGAAACAATATTATATAAATAAAAACAAAAGGTAGCTACGCTTTCTTCATCACAATAAACGAAGATTCCCGACTGGTCAATTGAATTCAATAAAATATAGTAGTCGGTTTGCTCATTGAAATTGACTCGATCATTTTCAGAACACCCTAAACGTGCACTTGATTTTATACTATTTATATATTTATTTAGTTATTGTTGTCGATATATAGCCCACTTCCTTCTTCATCATTCTCCATTTCTCATCAATCTCTCCTCCATTATCTCTTCTGCAAATCTGTAATTTTACAAAAGAAATAACAATAATAAAATAAAACATTTTACTTGCTTTCTTCTCCCGGTTTAGTAGTAACAACATTAACGTGAAGTTATTCGTGTGGCAACACGAATATTCAACGATTGTTCACTGTTGTTGGAGATTTGTTGTTATAGTTAAGACTTGTCAGTTTGTTTCAAGATTTTGTTGAGCTTGAACGACTCGAAACTGTGAAAAAGTACTGAGTGTGAGCGCGAAGGAATCGTTAAGCAAGATGGCTATGCCCACTTTTGGGGGAGAGGAGCTAGCGAGATCGTTGAGCTCGCGGAGCAATTCGTCGACGAGCCACAAGAGTTGGATATCGTCGACAAGTTTAAGGGAGGCCTGGAATGCTCCGCCGTCGACGTTCAATAGGAGTGGACGGCAGGATGACGAGGAGGAGCTACGGTGGGCTGCAATTGAACGACTACCGACGTACGATCGGTTGAGAAAGGGAATGCTGAGTCAGGTTCTGGAAAATGGAAGAGTTGTTAAACATGAAGTTGATGTCACAAAACTCGACATGCAAGATAAGAAACGGTTGATGGAGAGTATACTGAAAGCAGTTGAAGAAGATAACGAAAAATTTCTTAGGAAATTAAGAGACAGAACTGATAGGTAAAATAATATAAAATAAAATAAAAATTTAAAAACAAATTAAAACATAGTATTTGATTTATTTTTTATTTGTTTAATGATACGTTGTGATATTTGAATCTTACAGGGTGGGTATTGAGGTTCCTAAGATTGAAGTTCGATATGAGCACTTATCGGTGGAAGGAGATGTGCATGTTGGAAGCAGAGCACTTCCTACTTTGTTTAATGTCACCTTGAACACAATAGAGGTAATTTTTTTTTTTTTTGAATTTTGGTTTTTAATTTATTGTTAAATTTGATGCAGACATTGAGAAAATACCTTTTTAATTATATACATAGAAACTGAATAGTTATTCTTGATAATTTCTCTGTCTTTTTTTTTTTTTAAATTTTTTTTCTCTGTAAAAGTATTAGTGTTGTTACCTAGTGTTTTCTTATTCTTTGAATAAACTGACACAATAAATACTTTATGGCAATATTTAATTTCTCCTCTCTATCTTGATTTGTCATGGACGATAGACTGTTCTGGCAATGCTTCGACTTTTCCCATCTAATAAAAGAAGAATTGAGATTCTTAAAGATCTTAGCGGAATCGTCAAACCATCAAGGTAATTTCATAAGTTCTCAATTTTTTTTTTTCTGTTTCATATATTCCAGATTAGAAGTAACGCTAATTTTCTCGCACTCTTTTTTAATGCGATATTGATATATAATGCTGACTTGTTTTTTGACAAGATGAAGTAGTTTGTTCTTCACTTTTTATTTTATTGATTTTAATTATAGCAAGCAGTTGATAGTAGCAGTTATTGAAATGGAAAATTTCAGGATGTCACTTCTTCTGGGTCCTCCAAGTGCCGGGAAAACCACACTCTTGATGGCACTTGCAGGCAAGCTTGAAAAAGATTTGAGGGTCTGCTTCCTATTGTCTTTCAACTTTGTTTTATTATTTCATTTGTTAATTATGTGAGATAAAAATTTCTGATAATTTGGATTTCGAACAGTCAACTGGGAAAATCACCTACTGTGGACATGAATTCAATGAGTTTTATCCTCAGAGAACATGTGCTTACATTAGTCAACATGATCTTCATTTTGGAGAGATGACCGTGAGGGAGACATTGGATTTCTCCGGACGATGTTTAGGTGTTGGCACGAGGTATGAATTGTTGGCAGAACTTTCAAGACGTGAGAAAGAAGCAGGAATTAAACCAGATCCTGAAATTGATGCATTCATGAAAGCCACAGCAGTGGCAGGCCAAGAAACTAGTTTAGTTACAGATTATATTCTCAAGGTTTGTTCTCCATTTTCAAGTTGGTGTCTCTATTTTGTTGCACCTGTAAAACAAGGGCCTGACGTTTAAAAATCTTAACAGATGCTTGGCTTGGATATATGTGCTGATATTATGATTGGTGATGACATGAGAAGAGGTATTTCTGGTGGGCAGAAAAAGCGTGTTACTACTGGTATGTTTGCAAACCCGAGTCCTTGACATTATTGTGTCTTGTCTTAGCAGATCTTCATTAGTTATCTGAAGCAGTAACTTCATTAGAGATACAAATTTTGCAATGTTTTTCCTTTGGCTTCTAGTTTGCTTGTATTAACATCTAACATTATATTATATATGGATGAGTACTTCAGGAGAAATGTTGGTGGGACCGGCAAAGGTTCTTTTAATGGATGAAATCTCAACCGGATTGGATAGTGCCACTACATTTCAAATTTGCAAGTTCATGAGGCAAATGGTTCACATCATGGATATAACCATGGTCATTTCTCTTCTACAGCCAGCACCAGAGACATATGATCTCTTTGATGACATTATCCTACTTTCGGAAGGTCATATTGTCTACCAGGGTCCCCGAGAAAATGTTCTTGAATTCTTTGAGTACATGGGTTTCAAATGCCCTGACAGAAAAGGAGTTGCTGATTTTTTGCAAGAAGTAACTTCCAAGAAGGACCAAGAACAATATTGGTTTAGGAAGGACCGACCTTACAGATTTGTTTCAGTTACTGATTTTGTGCAAGGTTTCAGTTCTTTCCACATAGGCCAACAGCTGGCATCAGATCTTAGGGTTCCTTATGATAAGTCCAGAGTCCATCCAGCGGCATTGGTGACAAAGAAGTATGGTATTTCGAATTGGGATTTGTTCAATGCATGCTTTCAAAGAGAGTGGTTGCTGATGAAGCGTAATTCTTTTATGTATATATTCAAGACTGCACAGATAACATTCATGTCAATAATTGCCTTCAGTGTGTTCTTTAGAACAGAAATGCCAGTGGGCACTGTGGCTGACGGAGGAAAGTTTTTTGGAGCACTGTTCTTTGGTCTGATTAACGTGATGTTTAATGGCATGGCAGAAATGGCATTTACTGTTTTCAGACTTCCCGTCTTCTATAAACAAAGAGATCACTTATTCTATCCTGCATGGGCTTATTCTTTACCTATATTTATTCTTAGAATCCCCTTGTCTATTATGGAATCAGCTATATGGATCTGTCTGACGTACTACACAATTGGTTTTGCTCCTGCTGCAAGCAGGTAAGTAGTTAAGCCTTTTCAATTTCTTAAATATTCTTATATCACATCTTACTAGCTGGAAAACTGGATTTTGAACTTATGTTTCTGTGGTTTTTTTTTTTTGTTACAACGTAGCCACAATAGTTTCTTTTGCTGACAAATGTTTTAGCTAATCTTTTTCCCTTTACTTTTGCCAGGTTTTTCCGGCAGTTCTTGGCATATGTCAGTATAAACTCGATGGCTCTGGCCCTCTTTCGGTTTATTGCAGGTGTTGGAAGAACAGAAGTTATTTGTGGCACGCTGGGTACTGTGTCTATGCTTCTGGTTTTTGTACTTGGAGGATTTATTATTGCTAAAGGTACCTAGTTGATTCGTCTTACAACTAATTTGTTCTTATATGTTGTTATAGAAAGCTGTTAAATAGCCAGAGTTGGATACTTGCTATTACTTGTCACATATACAGAATCATTTGCACTATAGAGGTTTCTTTATACTAATTTCCTTTTGTGTCTGCAGTTGACATTCCATCATTTATGATATGGGGCTACTATGTTTCTCCTATGATGTATGGACAGAATGCCATAGTTATGAATGAGTTCCTTGATAAAAGATGGAGTACGGTAAGATCTAAAATTGGCTTGTTTTTCTAGTTGTTCTGCTTTAGATTAAATGCATATGCACATTTGTACGTTAAAAAGCAAATTAGACCTTACAATTTCAAATATAAATTAATGCAGCCAGTTAATGACTCCAACCTTCCTGGAGCTACAGCTGGGAAATTACTTCTCAAGTCTAGAGGCTTCTTCACTGAGGATTATTGGTATTGGATTTGCATTGGAGCATTACTTGGGTTTACTGTTCTGTTCAACGCTCTTTTTGTTGTAGCAATAACTTATTTAGATCGTAAGTTCTATGATGGCATTTCTGTTAAGGTTTACTTTTACATGAAAAAGCGTTTCAATGTTGACCAACACTTCTTACTTGGAAAATCAATTTTCAGCTCTTGGAAACCCAAAAACAATTGTCGTAGAAGAAAATGAAGGCAAGAAGCACATGAAGCGGGCTTCTGGACAACATGGAATAGAAGGTTTATCCCCTGGCGTTGCCCTCTTTTCTATTGAGTGTGCTGTTAATTGTGTTAAAATATAGGTCATACTCATACAACGCCAGCGGCCAATCTATTTTCCTGTAACAGGGTAACTTGTTTGTTTGTAGGCTAAGTGTGGTTTAAAATGGCTATTATTCGGAACTGCTTTTTATATGTGAAATGTTAATAGGATTTTTTCTAAGACCTACAATTCCCTTGCAATCGTCATGCTTTTTATCCATTTGTTTACCCAAACCCAATTTTATTTGTCATCTTTTACCTGCTCTTTGAGAACTTTCATGAACTTGGAACAGCCCCGATGACATTGTATTCTTCCAGATGCCTGAACATTTGAAAAATTGCAGGTATTGACATGGCAGTGAGAAGTCCATCTGAAAGTGTTGGTGCTAGTGAATGTGCAACTAAAAAAGGAATGGTTTTGCCCTTCCAACCCCTTTCACTTGCATTCAACCATGTGAACTACTATGTGGACATGCCTGCTGTAAGTTTTTCTTTTCTAAACATTTAAATTTTTGGAGTTTATGCAAGCTATTTTGTTTGAGAAGACTATTTTTGCGAAACATTCACCACCGAGAGATTATTTTAGTCAAATACTAGTAAGAGATTAGAACAGCTTCATTCGATTTTAATCCCAACTGAAAATTTTGTTGGTGTGATTAAAATGCATGATCTTCTTGAAAGTATTCTTAATTTGATGCTTATGAGCAAATAATTGGTTCTGGTTACCAGGAGATGAAGGCTCAAGGAGTCGAAGAAAATCGTCTTCAACTACTACGCGATGTTTGTGGTTCTTTCAGACCAGGGATATTGACAGCACTGGTGGGTGTTAGTGGTGCAGGGAAGACAACTCTAATGGATGTGCTGGCAGGAAGGAAGACAGAAGGGTACATTGAAGGAACCATTAGCATTTCTGGTTATCCAAAGAATCAAGAAACTTTTGCTCGTGTGACTGGCTATTGTGAACAGAACGACATTCATTCACCACATGTGACTGTTTATGAGTCTCTCATATACTCGGCCTGGCTTCGTCTTTCTTCAGACAGAGATAAAAAAACACGACTGGTGCATGAAATTCTGCTGTAAATAAACTTTATTTTAATATTTCCCTCCTTATTGAAGATTACTCTCCATGTGTTTGCAGATGTTCGTAGATGAAGTTATGGACTTGGTTGAGCTCAGACCATTGATGGATGCTCTTGTTGGCCTTCCGGGAGTAGATGGTCTTTCCACAGAACAAAGGAAGAGGTTAACAATAGCTGTAGAGTTGGTTGCTAACCCTTCTATAATCTTCATGGATGAGCCGACATCTGGCCTTGATGCTAGAGCTGCTGCCGTTGTTATGCGTACTGTGAGAAATACAGTCGATACTGGAAGAACTGTTGTGTGCACTATACACCAGCCAAGCATAGACATTTTTGAAGCATTTGATGAGGTATTGACCAGTTTTTATACACTTTCCTTGGAACTTTTTTATTTTTTTATGCAGCATGTAGTATTCAACATGATATTGTGCTTGTTGCAGTTACTCTTGATGAAAAGAGGAGGGCAAGTCATTTATGCTGGACCTCTTGGTCGCCATTCTCACAAGCTCATTGAATATTTTGAGGTGAGAACTGTTTTTAACTTTTGGGGTTCTATTTAGCATCAAACACAAACAATTAACTGAACCATTGTGTCTCAGCTTCCCTCCCCTAAATTTTATTTCTTGCAAATTCCGCTTGAATTCTTTGCTCTGAAATGCTTTTACTGAACTTAAATTATTTATAACCTGTTTAAAGGCCATACCGGGTGTTCCCAAAATTAAGGAAGGATACAATCCAGCAACATGGATGCTTGAGGTCAGTGCTCCTTCAGTTGAGGCTCAACTGGATGTTGATTTTGCAGAAATTTATGCCAACTCCTCTCTTTATCAGTAAGTTTGATATCTTTAGAATTCATGCTTTTTGGCTTTTTATTTTTAAAATTTTTCTCAACATATTGCCTAAAATTATACCTTCAGGAGGAATCAAGAACTTATCAAAGAGCTTAGTACTCCACCACCTGGCTCCAAGGATCTCTACTTCCCAACCAAATACTCTCAACCTTTCCATACTCAGTTCAAGGCTTGTTTCTGGAAAATGCGCCAGTCTTACTGGCGAGACCCTCAATATAATGCCATGCGGTTCGCCATGACAATTAGCTTGGGTTTACTCTTTGGCCTTATCTTCTGGAGCAAAGGACAGAAGACGTAAGTCGTTTTCTTCCTCTTCCTTTTACAAGTTACTATATTAATTGTGCTGGTTTAACTGGATGACAATTTGGAAGGTGAGTAAAATCCTTTTTTTTTTTTCTTGATTTAACAGAAAAAAACAACAAGATCTTACTAATCTTTTTGGAGCTATGTATTGTTCTATCTTTTTCGTTGGATCCACCAATTCAAATTCAGTACAGTCCGTTGTCTCCACAGAGAGAACTGTTTTCTACCGTGAAAGAGCAGCTCGAATGTACTCTGCACTAGCTTATGCTTTTGGGCAGGTAATAGAATTAATTTAATCTCACTACCAGATGAGCAACTTAATTATTTCCAAACTCAACATTACAACTTACTATCAAATTTTCCTTGTTCTCGAGCCAGCACCATGAGATGTCTTAGTGACAGAACTGAACCAATATTGTTTTTATTTGAAAGAAATGTGCATGCTAAGCCTATGAGGATTTTACTAATGAGCTGTCCCTGATTTTGCAGGTGCTCATAGAGATAATATATGTTTCCATTCAATCTGTCATCTATTCTCTTATACTGTACTCCATGATGCAATTTGAATGGAAAGCGACAAGATTCTTATGGTTCTTGTTTTACGTATGGATGTCCTTTTTGCAATTGACGTTGTATGGAATGATGGTTGTTGCATTGTCTCCGGCCCAACAAATTGCTGCCATATTGTCGTCATTCTTCCTTGGCTTGTGGAACTTGTTCTGTGGTTTTCTCATTCCTAGAGTGGTAAGTGACTTCAAAACTGAATACTTATGGTCAAACGTATGTCACTTATAATTCCAAATTGCCTTTGAAATTTTTTACTTAATCCGAATTATCCTTGATATATCATGCGGTGCAGCAACTCCCTATTTGGTGGAGGTGGTACTACTGGTGTAATCCTACCTCTTGGTCACTCTATGGGATTATAACTAGTCAAGTTGGTGACATGGATGGTACTGTGGAGATTCCTGGAGGTGATCCGGTGACAGTGAAGCAGTTCCTTAAAGATAGTTTTGGGTTTGAATATGACTTCCTTTCTGTCGTTGCCGTGGTCCATGTTGCCTGGTTTCTCATCTTCGTCTTTGTGTTTACCTATGGCATCAGGTTCCTCAACTTCCAGAGGAGATAGTAAACTGAGCAGCTCCAATCTTCCACGTGCTGCTAGTTTTAGACTTCTATCTAAATCGTAGGAAATGTTTCATGTAATTATTCATGGATGGGTTAATAACAAAATTCACAATGGTGACCTCTTTTTGTATTTCTTTCTTGCTTTTGTGTATTTTCTTATCCATTTTCCAGGGTTTTCTTACATTCTGCCATCTTGAATTGATACATTAGAGAGATCAGTTTATAATTCAGTAACTTCTGCATACATTCTGTAATGATATCAAATTTTAAAGGTATATATATTACTAAAACATTCGCAAAATTTACATGATTATGAAAAATTTCATAGAATTTAAATAAAACTAGTAAATAAATTAATTAGTCAAATATTTTTAATTATGAATAATTATAAATAACAACAAATTTTTAAAATAAATTCTAATTAAATAATAAAATAAAAGAAACTCTCAAAAATTCTAATGCTTAGGGAGCCAAGTAACAATAAAA
Source organism: Khaya senegalensis (assembly GCA_032402905.1). Lineage (NCBI taxonomy): Eukaryota > Viridiplantae > Streptophyta > Magnoliopsida > Sapindales > Meliaceae > Khaya > Khaya senegalensis. The sequence goes on along the minus strand of CP135540.1, from coordinate 1,254,920 downwards.
ATTTGGCTAAATTCATCATCTAAGTGCACAATCCTTCAATCATTTGAAATCATAATAAACTATAATGAGTTTTAAATTCAATTAATATACTAGCTTTTTATAAATATAAAATACATACATACTTTTATATAACGCATTTAGACATAGAATGAAAATCATGTTCGTTTTCGAAAAATTCAGTAACACTTAAATATTATATAACATTTTTTCAAAATTTTCTAAAAATATCTCCCTTCCATTACCTTTTAGTAAGATTTCATATATCACTTAACACTGAATAAGTTAATGCCATCCATCGATGACATACCATATATGGGATAAGTGCAAGCGAGACATATAATTTCTTAAAAAATAATAAATATTCATGCCCGAAGATAAGAGTCACACCCTCACTCTGATCATCGGCGAGTCCTCCCACATGCACAAATACTTTTTCACACGAATATGAAAACCACTATACTTAAGGGTATATTTTAGATCTCTCTCATATCATACAAAACAATGAACAATAACAATAATATCAAATTCGAAAGAATGGCTATAATAAACAATAAAGATTCTACATAATTTATAATTGTCTACTAAGAAAGTAATGAAATGCGATATTGTAACACACAAAACTTAACTTTCATAAGTATTTTTTTTACAAAAATACTTTCTCATTACTTTAAATACAATGCACATGTTCATACTTAAATACCAATGCACGTGACATAAAAATAATCACAATAATACGATCATAAACAATTACAATAATAATAATAACACATGTATTAAAAAACAATCATATAAATATATAACCATATCAAAACAATATTTTTGTAAGAATTTATAACTGAAAAATATTTTTGAAAATATATTAAAACATATACATATGTTTATTATAATTTTTTTAAAAAAAGTGTAGTATACTTATTTCTCGACAATCACAATAAAATTTAGTTTAAACCTTTCAACCTATAATAATAATAAAAAAATAGCATTCATGATACTTCTATCCACTACCACAAAACACATATAATCTTATTAGACCTCAAATTTTTCATAAAACTAAGTTTTTTCATTGTCTAAAATTAATCGCTTATCCTGGCAGTATTATACTATATGTTGAGTAATCATTAATTATTTATTTTTAGATAATACAACACATTTCCAAATATCATAAAATTTTATAGAGATAATGAAGACATATAAATAGTTAATTATTAAAATTTTTGAGTCAAAACTCGTATTTTAGTTATTCGAAATATATTTTATTTTCAAAACGTCAAATTCTATTAAATAGAGATCGACAGTGAGCTATTTTCATTCAAAATTTCGTAACAAATCATAAATATAAAATTTATTATGAAATTTTAGTATATTAAACTAGACATAATGAGAAATCAGTATATAAAATTTTATAATTTTTTAAAATGTTTTGATTAACTAAAATAATTCCATTACTCAGTTCTTCTACAAAAACGTACAATTTTCTGCCTCCTAGAGTCACATTCGGAAAATCATTAAAAATTGAAAACATAATAACTTTTGATCAAACAAAATTTATAATAATTCTAAAAATATTTAATTTATTCACTTAAAATAGTTTTAACAAATTCGAAATATATAATTTTATAAAATTCACGAATTGAACCACTATCATAATATTATCTTTACAGAAATTTTATTTTCTTTTAACTATCTTTCCATAAATAAAAATTCCATGACTTCACAATTATTAAATTTAACTCTAACATCATAATCTAATTATAAATTTCAATCATCATATTCTATAAAATTTAAAAATAAAATTGCTTATTACGAATAATAAATTATTAATCAAAAAATCGATATAAAATAAGAAAAAGAAAACTAATTATTTTTTCTTTACCTTTTCTATTTTTCTTAAATCTTATTCTTACTCTATTTCTTTTTTTCAAATACATTAAAACCCTAAATATAAATAAGCATTTCTATTTATACAAGAATAATTTATCAATTTAATCTTTAATTTAATTCTTTTTATTTATTTAACTCCAAATTTATAATCTATTATTAAAATACTCAATTATTTTCTATATAAGATATATACATCCCCCAAAAGTATAACTTATTATTTATATATAAATATATAACATAAATGAAAGGAAACTTGGGTGTTATAATTCTCCCCACCTTACAAAAATTTCATCCTCGAAATTTATACATATCTTAATTATCAAACAATTGAGGATTTTTTTTTCGCATTTCCTCTTCTCGTTCTTAAGTTGCTTCCTCTATCAAATGATTTCGCCATAACACTTTCACAAAAAAAATCTTTCTAGCATGTAACACTTGCTTTTTATGGTCTAAAACTTGAATAGATGTTTCCTCATAAGTTAGATCATCTTTAAGTTGGAGTGGTTCATAACTTAATATATGTGTTAAGTCAAGAACATATTTGCGCAACATAGACACATGAAACACATCATGAACTTCAGATAGTGATGGTGGAAGAGCTAGTTTGTAAGCCACATCTCCTGCTCTTTGAAGTATCTCAAAAAGACTAATAAATTTTGGACTTAACTTTCTTTTTTTATCAAATCTCATAACTCTTTTCATTAGAGCAACTTTCAGAAATACCTTATCACCTACAATGAATTCCAAGCTTTTTCTTTGATTGTCTACTTTGAGTTACTATCATTCTTTTTTTTATCTTTTGAATTGCTTCACAAGTTTGTTAAACTATCTCTAGTCCCATAAATTTTCTTTCTCCAACCTCATCCTAATGCACCGAAGATCTACATTTCCTTCCATAAAGAGCTTCATAAGGAACCATACCAATCGTAAATTGGTAATTATTATTATACTCAAACTCCATAAGTAATAAGTGTTTCTCCCAATTACCCTTGAAATCTATTACATAAGTTTGTAGCATATCCTCAAGAATTTGAATGGTTCTTTTGGATTGTCCATCAGATTATGGGTGAAAAGTAGCACTAAAATTCAACTTCATACCTATGACTCTGTGCAAGTTTCTCCAAAATATTGATGTGAACTTCGGATCTTTATATGAGATAATAAAAATAGGAACTCCATGTAGTCTCACAATCTCATCAACAAAAATTTGTGCATACTTATCTATGGTGTAAATAGTTTGCACAGGAATAAAATGTGTTACCTTTATCAACCTGTCAATAACCACCCAAATGGTATTAAAGCCCTTTTGTGTGTTTGGTAACCTAACAACAAAGTCCATGGCTATGTGTTCCTATTTTCATTCTGAAATTAATAAAGATTTCGCAATCTAAACAGCCTTTGATGTTCTGCTTTGGCTTGCTGACATGTTAAACATTGCTCAACAAATTGGGTAATTTCCTTCTTTATATTACTCCACCAATAAATAGCTCGTAAATCTCGATACATTTTCGTACTACTTGCGTGTATGGCATATGGAGAGTTATAAGCTTTTAACAAAATTTCATACTTCAAGTTATAGTTATTAGGCACACAAAGCTTACCTTAAAAACATAATTCTCCATCATCACTCACCATGAATTTAAATCTTTCGCTTGCAGAAATTTCATCTATAATCTTTTTTAAATATTTATCACTCTTTTGTGCTTCTTTAATTCTCTTTATTAAAGTGGGTTGTAAGAATAATTGTGCAATAAATGTATGACTCTCACCTTTTACCATTTCAATGTTGAACTTTTCAAAATCTGAAAGAATATGCCTTTGAGTGGTTATAAGTGCTGCAATATATCCCATAAACTTTCTACTCAAAGCATCTGCAACAACATCAGCCTTCCCTGGGTGATAGTTTATTGTGCAATCATAATTCTTAACCAACTTAAGCCATTATATTGTCTCATATTTAATTTCATTTGGGTGAAGAAGTATTTAAAACTTTTGTGATCTGTATATATCTCGCATCTTTCTCTATAAAAGCTAATGTCTCCAAATCTTGAGTGCAAACATAACTGCTACCAATTCTAAGTTATGAGTATGATAGTTTTGTTTATAATTTTTCAATTGCCATGAATTATAAGCCACTACTTTTCCATTTTGCATCAATATACAACCGAGTCCTTTATGAGAAGTATCACTATAAATTACATCTCCACAAGACCCAAAAAGAATGGTTAACACTAAAGCAGTCACCAATCAATTTTTAAGCTCTTCAAAACTTTCCTCACACTTTTCTGAACAATAAAACTTGACATTTTTCCTTATCAATTGTGTTAATGGGTTGGTTATCTCAGAAAAACCTTCAACAAAATGCTTATAATATCCAACCAATGTAAGAAAACTTTGAACTTCTCTAACATTAACTGGTCTAGGCCATTCCACCACTACTTTTACTTGGATCTATTGAAACTCCATATGAAGCAATAACATGTCTTAAAAAGGTTATACGGTCTAACCAAAATTCACATTGCTTGAATTTTGCATAAAACTGCTTTTGGCTTAAAAACTGTAGCATAATGCTTAAATGCTCATCAAGCTCCTCTTTTCTTTTAGAATACACCAAGATATCATCAATAAACATAATCACAAATTTATCTAGATAATTCTTAAATATACGATTCACAAAATCCATGAAAACAACAGGTGCATTAGTCAACCTAAATAGCATAACCGTAAACTCATAATACCCATACCTATTTTGAAAAGCTGTTTTAGGAATGTCTTCTTTCTTAATCTTCAATTAATGATAACCAGATTGAAGATTAATTTTGGAAAACACTAATGCTCCATGTAGTTGATCAAATAAATCTTCAATTCTTATAATGGAATATCTATTTTTCACTATTACTCAATTCAATTTTCTATAATCGATGTACAACCACATTGATCCATCATTTTTCTTGACAAATAGTACTAATGCACCCCATGGTGAAATACTTGGTCGAATGAAGCCTTTCTCAAGTAATTATTGCAGTCACTTCTTAAGTTCTTGGAGTTTTGTTAGTGCCATTCGACAAGGTGTCTTCAATATAGGATTTGTGCCTAGAATAACTTTTATATTGAATTCAATCTCGTGATCAAGGGGAATGCTAGGTAAATCCTCAGGAAAAACATTAATAAGCTCATTTGCAACAGGAACATTTTGGATCTTCACTTCATTTATCTCAATATCAACTACACTTACTAAGAAACCCAAACAACCTTTCCTTAAACTCTTTCAAGCTTGTAAGGCAGAAATTATCCTTGGCATCAAAGATAGCTTAACACCCATCAAATTGAATTTAGACTCATCAGGTGGCTGAAATACTACTTTCTAATCAAAATATTTAACACTAGCATGGTAAACAGATAACCAATCTATTGCAAGAATAACATTAAAATCATACATTTTTAAAATGATTAAGTCTACCAACAACACTCTATCCCCCAATTTAAGTTTGTATTATTTTAATACATCTCTCACATATAATAAATTCCCTAAATGAGTCCCTACACAAAATTCTTCATCTAACAATATAGGTGCAACATTTAATCTTCTAGCAAATGTGTGAGATATAAAAAAATGTGTAGAACTTGAATCGAAAAGTGCTAAAACATTGTGTCCGCAATTAAAGATTATAACTACCACCACAGAAGGAGAATTTTTCGCCTCTTACCTAGTAAGGGCATATACCCTCGCTTGAGCTCTTTAGTCCCCCTTAGATTCTTCGTGAACATTTTCCATCTCTGGACAATTTTGAATAAAATGACTAGGTTTTCCACACTTGAAGCGAGTTCCAATCTTCTTATAGTACAGTCCTGTATGATTTTTCTCACATGTCTCATAAGTTGGAATATCTCGCTTGTTTGAGTTATCATTTCTCTGTTTTTTCTTTCCTTTCCACTTATCAAATTTCTTCATGTTGTTAATCCAAGACTTTTTACCCGAAAAGTTGTGAACTACTCTTTTAACTTCAGATGCTGTTGCTTCCTCTTCATCCTTAGCTAGTATTTGAGTCTTTTGTAGTATTGCACTATACGTATTTAACTCAAATATAGAGATTAGCTTCCTCAATTCTGGTTTAAAACCTCTCTCAAAGTATTTGGCCTTACGTGCTTTCGTATCTACCAAATGAGGAGCAAATCTGGACAACTTTTCAAATTTTCGTTCATATTCCATCAAAGACATAGAACCCTAAGTAAGTTGAATAAACTCTGCCTCCTTGTCATCTCTCAAAGATTGAGTAAAGTACTTCTCATTAAATAATTCTTTAAATCAAGCCCAAGTAATGCCGTTTTTATCCCTATTTTGAGCCCTACTAGCCATTTTCCACCAATGTCCAGCACTTTCCTTGAGTATGTAAGTTGCACATATAACTTACTGATTGTCTGTGCAACCTATAAGTCGAAATATTTTTTTCAATTCTCAGATCCATTCCTCAGCAATTAGTGGATTTGTTGAGCCCTCAAAAACTGGAGGTTGAAACTTTCTAAACTGTTCCACTGTATGCATAGTATCAGTATTAACATTAACATTAATATTAATTGCTCAAGGTTGCTATTGCTGCATCATATTGGTAATAGGTTGTATAAAATTTTGAATTATTATATTTTGATCAACTTGATTTTCAGCTGCATTTTGATTTCTACTTGCTTCTCTAGCGGTAACTTCATCGATTCTAGCATTTTTTTTATTTCGGGCCATGCCTCAAAATTAATTTCTAACTACAATAAACAAATAGAATGAATGAATAGAAATAAGATAAATTTATAACATATAACTACACATAAAGGACACAAAACTTAAGGATTTGGTACACTGCTTAGTTCCCACAATTAATTCAACTAAATGTCTACATAATCCTAAACCGTACTATGATACCAAACTATAACGCCTTCAAATTTTAAAGGTATATATAATATTAAAATATTCACAAAACCCACATAATTATGAAAAATTTCTTATAACTTAAATAAAACTCGCAAATAAATCTAATTATAAATAATCACAAATAACCACAAGTCTTTAAAATAAATTTTGATTAAATAACAAAACAAAAGAAACTCTCAAAAGTTCTAATGCCTAAGGAACCAAGTGACAATAAAAACTCGTCCAAATCCATTATCTAAATGCACAATCCTTCAATTATCTGGAATCACAATAAATTATAGTGAGCTTTAAGCTTAGTAAACATACTTGTTTTTCATAAATATAAAATATATACATACTTATCTACAACGCATTTATATACAATGCATGCACATGATATAACATAGGATAAATATCATGTTTATTCTCGAAAAATTCAATAACACTTAAATATTATATAACATTCTTTCAAAATTTTTTAGAAATATCTCCCTTCAATTATCTTTTAGTAGGACTTCATATATCACTTAACACTGAATAAGCTAATGTCATCTGTCGATGACATACTGTATATAGGGTAAGCACAAGTGAGGCATATAATTTCTTAAAAAATAATAAATACTCATACTTGAAGGTAAGAGTCACATCCTCAGCTTGATTATCGGTGAGTCCCCCCACATGCACAAATACTTTTTCACATTAATGTGAAGACCACTATACCTAGGGACATCCCTTAGGTCTCTCCTATATCATACGGAACAATGAACAATAACAATAATACCAAACTCGAAGGAATGGCCACAATAAATAATAAAAACTTCACATAACTTATAATTGCCTACTAAGAAAATAATAAAATTCAATATTCTAACACACAAAACTTAACTTTCATAAGTACTTTTATTACAAAATACTTTTTCATTACTTTAAACACAATGCACATGTACATACTTAAATGCCAATGCACGTGATATAAAGGTAATCACAATAATATGATCATAAATAATTACAATCATAATAACACATATATTTATAAACATTCACATAAATTTATAACCATATCAAAATAATATTTTAATAAGAATTTATAACTGAAAAATATTTTTGAAAATATATTCTAACATATACATATATTTATTGTGATTATCTTTTAAAAAATTTAGTATACTTACCTCTCGACGATCACAATAAAATCTAATTTAAACCTTTCAACTTATAAAAAAAAAAAAATTAGTATTCCTGAGACTTCTATACACTACTACAAAACACATATAATTTCATTAAACCTCAAATTTCTCATAAAACTAAGTTTTTTCATTATCTAAAATTAATCACTTATCCTGGTAATATTATACTATATACTGAGTAATCATCAACCATTTATTTTTAGAAAATACAATACATTCTCAAATGTTATATACTTTTGTAGAGATAATGAAGACATATAGACAGTAAATTATTAAAATTTTTGAATCTAAATTCATATTTTAACTATTCAAAATATATTTTATTTTCAAAATATCAAATTTTGTTAAACAAAAATTGACAGTGAGCTATTTTTACTCAAAATTTTTTCACAAATTATAGATATAGAATTTTATTTTAAAATTTTAGTATATTAAACTAGACATAATGAGAAATCAGTATATAAAATTTTATAATTTTTTAAAATATTTTGGTTAACTAAAATAATTCCGTCATTCAATTCTTCTACAAAAACGCACAATTTTCTGTATTTTGGAGTCAGATTCAAAAAATCATTAAAAATTGAAAACATAATAACTTTTGATCAAACAAAATTTATAATAACTTTAAAGATATCTAATTTATTTATTTAAAACAGTTTTAACAAATTCGAAATATATAATTTTATAAAATTTATGAATTGAGCCACTGTCATAATATTATCTCTGCAAAAATTTTATTTTTCTTTAACTATCTCTCCATAAATAAAAATTTGCTAATTTCACAATCATTAAATTTAATTTTAACACCATAATCTGATTATAAATTTCAATCATCATGTTCTATAAAATTTAATAATAAAATTGCTTATTACTAATAATAAATTATTAATCCAAAAATTAATATAAAATAAAAAAAAACTTACTATTTTTTATTTACCTTTTCCCTTTTTCTTGACTCTTATTCTTACCCTATTTTTTTCTCTCAAAGTTAAAACCCTAAATACAAATAAATCTTGAATAATTTATCAATTTAGTTTTTAATTTAACTCTTTTTATCTATTTGATCCCAAATTTATAATTTATTTTTAAAATATTTAATTATTTCCTATATAAGACATATACATCCCTAAAAGTATAACTTATTATCTATATATAAATATATAATATAAATGAAAGGAAATTAAGGTGTTACACATACTCTTCTTGTACTCAATCAATTTTTGCTTGGAATATGATTATGAGCATTGCCATTGGATCTATCCATGTGTTAAGAAAGGATTAAAGAAATTTTTAGCCAGCTGCATAATTATCAAATGTACAGAACCAAGTCAAGAATGGATATCAGTCAAGCTTGAACTACTCACAGGTAGAACTTTGGAGGTTTAGAAAATCCTAGTAATAAACATTGACAAATTCAGACACTTTAATCAAAAGCCAAGTTTGAAACTTAAAAATGTAACATAGGTATCACGTGAAAATTAAATATAGTTGCGTTGTCCTTTTCATTGCATTGCATGTGTATGGATGCTCTTTAGGAAAGACAGCTTTCTTTACTAAATAACATTATTCTTCTAACTAATATGACAAATAATGTGATATTTATTTAAAATTATTTTATATATGTAAACTAATAATATAATTTCCTTGAAAAAGTTAATATCTTTTTAAACATCACCAAAAAAAAAAACAAACTAGACCACTTTTTTTTTTATTAATTTTAATGTGAGTTTGTTTTTTAAAATAAGGTAGCAATACCAACTCTGTTGCAATTTGATATTGATTTTTTTTTTTTTTTAGTATTATCTCAAGAAAAGTTATGCTAAAATTAAAAATTACTATAAATGTTTACACTCGGAGGTGGTAAATTTGACAGTCCAACCCATGAGATTCAAATTTATTTGTGCTTGTGTCTTAATTTTTAAAATATCAGCCCAACACCACTTATAAGTCTATTTAATTTGTGTGGTGTTGATGTGTTTTTTGGTGAGCTTTTGTTATTTTTTAATATATATATATATATATTAAAAGATTTACCATTTAAAATTATAAAAAATATCAGTTATATTTGACTTATATATAACTATTACCATGTATATTATTAATTTTTAATTTTTAAATATTTGAATTAATTATTTATATTTTTGTGCCGACCCTTGCATTAGTTTATTGACCTTTCGTGCCGTAGAATGTGATTTTAACTCTAATTTAATATTTTCCGTGCCTTTTTGTCACTTTCATATATGCCTTGATATACAATGTCATAGTCTATTACAATATTATATTATTAAAATAATTGAATTATCGAATTGTTATAGTAATTTTTCTACTAGTGTCATTGAGTTGCTAATTTACTAAACTTGTGTGCTCAAAAAGTGATTTGTGCCAGATGATCAATTTTTCCACTTAGCCTTTGTGCCTTGTCATCATGTCACATTCAATCCGATTCAACATCATAATTTGTCACTCGCATTATTTCATTTTGATTGATGTGTTCTAATTTTTATTATTATTATTATTTATAATCCGAGATAAGTTAATTAATTAGATAAATAAATGAATTTATTCTGCGGCCGGCAACAACATTGAAAGCTAAGAGAAGTTAAAATTGAGACAAATTGATGGGCTCATTTTCTTGACGAAGTCCAAGTCTAAATCTTAAATTCAAGTCTGATCCAAAAGCTCAGGCCTGCTTTTTTGTCTTCATCTTCAGTTTCCGCCAACTGCAACACAACAGACTTGACTTCTTGCTGTTGCGTGAACTACAACATTGAAAGAGTCTTGATTAAACTGCAAGAGACTTGATTAACACTCTTTCTCAATTGTCTTTTCTAATTTTAATGCTTTCTGTACTACTTGTTGTAATCTTGTGTATGTATATTCTTCTTCCTCTCGTATGAAAAGCATGAATGCTTGCTGTAAAAACCAATACAGAATCAATACACAATCTATTCTGCAAATCTGCATTCATCTTCTTGTTTGTGATCACAAATTCTAACTAGAGAGAAGCAATACAAAGGGAGGAAGGAGGCTGCGGCTGCTAATACAAAGCAAATATGTAAAACGCCGCCAGCCAAGAGTTTGAACAGGAGAGATATTTTGTTTGGTATGTTAAATACTGAGTACTAATACTAGTTGAGTTGTTACGTAAGTTGCCTGAATTTGACTTCTAAGACTTTCACTTGCGAGTGCGTGTCTGAATTAATGGACAGAACAGGACAGAACAGAACAGAACACAGATGACTAACTGTATGAAGGTGAAAGCAGAAGCAGCTGGTTTTCTTCATGCTAGACTTCTAATGGAAACGACAAGACAACCTCTTTCAACGTTTTTTTCCTGTGTGTGCGCGTGGGTGTAGTATTTATTTAATTGGTTAAATGTCGTAATTCCCATGCAGCAGCAGCAGCAGTCGCAGTCGAGGAGGCTAAGGGATTACAATGAATTTCTTGCTAATTCAGTCTACTATAAACTTTTAAAATTTTCCTTTTTCTTTTTTAAATATATTATTTATTTGATCTCAGTTTCATTAACTCCTTTTATTTATAGGTTATGTTTATAATTTAAGCCTATAAAATAATTTTTCTTACATTTAAAATTTTAATGTTTTACTTCCAAATATATAATACCTCCCCGTCTTTATTTATTTATTTTTTAATATTTTAACTTAAATTTTAATAATGAAAATAAATTAGTCAAAATTTTCAAATATATACATTTTTTTCACCAAAAATTTAATAAAAAGAATTGGGCCATAAGCAAAGAAATCTAAGAAATGCAACCGAAAATTTAACAGATTATATGTATATATACATGGAATGAAGTGACATAGAATCAATAAACATACATATATACATACATACATACATATGTGTGTGTGTGTGTGTGTGTGTGTGAGAGAGAGAGAGAGAGAGAGAGAGAGATTTCAAAGAAGAGGACAGTGTATGTGTGCGTGAGAGAGATTTCAAAGAAGAGGACAAACCAATGTGCAAAGTACAAGAGTTTGTTCTATTAGCTAAGATTCAAAGTTGTAGAATTTGAAAAGTCAGAATTTCAATAATTTTCATTAGGGTTTGGCAGGTTCGCTGTTTGGGAGAATTTTGGATGACAGCCAAGTTGCTAGAATGCTAGTTGGGAATGGCAGCTCTAGGAGGCCAAAGCTTTGCTTCACATATATAATTATAGTCAATGTAGGGGTCCAAATATAAAGTTTATATCGCAGGTGTTGTAATAGTTAATGCATTATAATCTATCGTATAGCAATTATTGATGCAAGAGATTTGAATTTAGAGTCATGTTAAATTTTGTTTGGTATAACTTTTTGAAGGCAATTTTTTGGAGGAGAGCTTTGTATTGGTAAAGTTTGGTAAAAAAAAAAAAAAAATTTCTTGATTGTTTAGTTGTGAAATTCATGTCAAGAGAGAAATAAAAAAGTAAAATTTATAAAAATTTGGCTTTTTGTCAGAAAAAGTAAACATATAACTCTTCTTTAATAATAATTAAATTGATATTAAATTTTTTTTAAAAAAATTGTTGATTGTTGATTGTCAATTGTGAAATATATATTGAGAGAAAAGAATAAAATTTCTAAAATTAAATAAAGTAATTGAGATAATTTAAGAAGAAAAAAATATAAATTTTTGTCATTTATTTTTAATTCACAAATTTTTATACAAATGATACAATAATATTATATAATTATTACATTAATTTATGCAAATAGAGTTTATATAAAAACTTATATCTTCACCGCTACTCAAAAGTTTATATCTCATATTTTATATGTTTAACATTATTTTAATTTTTTTAATTGAAAATATAAATTATGATTGTAAATATGACTTCATAAGTTATTAAATTTCTAAATTCCCTCATCTGGACAAATTTATTGGACTTGGTTGACAGTATTCGGTTGATTTTCATTTTATTTTGGCAAGTTCATTGAATCTGTTTCATAGTATTGCACTTAAAAATTTATTGAAATTAAATTTATTATGTATTGGAATTTGGATAAGATTTGACAAGGCATAAACCAATCAAACTTTAGGGTTATGGAAATTTTCAATTGCCATGTACAATTGATACCCACTAAGTCTGATGCAATATCATCTATTAAAAGTAATTTTAAGTACTTGACTGATTAAACATATCATAATGCTTACTTTGGAAGAACTTGTTGACGACAACCGGCGAAAAATTAAATAAATGGCCACGCACATAGTTGATAAAATCAGTTACTAATTATGTATTAAATATAAACAAAAATTCTTTTTCAATTGGAGAGTATTTTGTCCCGTAAAGAATTCCTTGTATAATGAAATATAAAAAGTATTCTACAGTGACACCGAATTAATTTACAATATGTAATTTCAAGGTCCATGAACATATATTAATTGTAATAGGCATAAATCCAACTGATGATGTAAATGGAAACATACAGTTTATATATAAAATGTAGATATATACATACAGATGAATCACTTTTTTGAGTGTTTGAAGAAGTCAGTCACTCTATTACTTGTAACAACAACAACAAATGCTTTTTATTTAAGTATTGTGTTGGTGGGTTGGTAATAAGTTTTTGGATTTGAACCGAATTGCATGACCTCAGAATAGGTAAATTGTTGGTCAGTATGCATTTGTATTAACAAAAAGTCCAACAAGAATAATACTGCTTTACCTACTTTACGGTGTTCATAGCTGGATTCATATTTTGAATTTCAAGTATAATACAGAAAATTATATGTGTTTGATGCAAGTCAAAGTTTTCAACTTTTACATCTAATAATAATATTCATCTTTCAATGTTTAAAAGAATTGAGGGAAAAAAAAAAAATGAAGCATTACCTCTTTATTTTAAGGTTGGTTTCACCTAATTAAGTAAATTGTTTAGACAAAGTACTCTATTGGGAGTATTAAAATTATGCTTGTTTACTAACCAGCTAATTATTGGCTAGTAAAAGAAGTTCGTCAAACAAGAGAGAATCTTAAGTTAAAAATTAATTCTAACTTTTACTAGGAAATCAAACTTAGGGATACTAGGAAATCAAACTTAGGGATACATCCATCAAATGTCACAAACGAAGTGCTATTGCAATTAGCCAAGCTAACAAAGGAGAATAGGGAATATCAAAATCTTTGACTTTTATCAAATCACATGCTTTCACCTAGTCTTTGTTGACTTGGCATCTAATTTGGCTTGATTTGTGGCATTTTGCCCTGTGCATTATAATCTTCCAACATTGATCTGGAAACAGTGAAATCTAGCTCCTACATTTGGACAATTGAATAAACAATTAAGTTCTCAAAACAAGTTCATTGTCCAAAGAACTTTTATGCAAGCATGTGTGGAATTTCCTTTCTCGCAGCAAATACCCACTAAGAATTATAAATCCTCTTTGGACTTTGGAACTATACATCCCAAAGTCTCCCTTAAATCGGGCAAGCAAATCACAACATTCAATGCCCTAATTATGAAAAGCATTGCTGAATTATTATTTTTAATTATTTTACTTTTTAGATGCTTCACCTTTTCTATGACATTTACTTTATTATTAATTCAAATTTAGCAAAAGATTATGACTGAAGTAATAAATAATTGGCTTGCTCTTGTGACATAATATTCCCCCACCAAATCTTCTTGTTTTGAAAGCGTATTTAGCTTATGATGCCAAATAGATGATAAAACCATGAAATTTCAAAGACTTTTCGGTGGGGCCGAAAGGTGATGGTTGGCATAATTAAGAAGTTTCATGTGCGTAATAAGATAATTTATAAAAACATGAAACGATTTTAATATTTTATACACTACTTTACGGCCTCTTTTGAATTAAGGGCGACAAGGTTTTTGGTTTGGTTGTCTAAAAAGAATATTTATAATCATAACTCTTTCTAATCACATACACAAATTTTAGAGTGGGGTATAAACATAAATATTATTTGAATGAATATTGAATATTTATTTTTATGAAATTGCTAAAAAAATATTATTTTAAAATAATAATAATAACAAAGCTTACTTCATTAAGGATAAATTAAGCTTAAAATAAGAAGTAAAATTATTGAAGAAATAAAAAAACAAAAATAAATATTAAAATTAAGGGTATTAGAAGTTTGATTGATCAAAATCAACAGAGTTAATATTAATTTGTTTGTAGTTAGTGTAGGTAAATTAATCACACTTTGCCTAAGAAAGAAATGTTTTTATTAGATTATACAAGGAGAAACCCATATTTTTATACTTGTAATTGTAATTAATGAGACTTGTTTATTTATTGATGTTCAAAACCAAAGAATGTAATGACACTTTCTTTTTCATTAACCTTATCTTGATAGTTGGTAGTTAATTTGTTTATAAAAATGCTTAATTTGTCCGCTTTTGTTATAAGGTTGCATGATTTCCTTCTTAGATAATTATTGAATTTTTTTATTTAAGAAAGATTGCATTTTTTTTTTTTTTTACTTATTATTTTATTTCCTTCTTATACATGTGCTTGCAAAATGTATAAAATAGTTTGCAATAATCTCAATTATAACACTCATGAGTTGTCTTTAGATATTCTTTGGTTCAAATTGTATTTTAATAAAAGTTTTTAATTAATTTTATATTTTACAATATAAATTAAGAAGATTAAAATATAATTTAAATTATTAATTATTAATTATATTATATGTAAATATTTATTTAAGTTAAAAATAGAAAAAAAAAAAAGGGACCAAAAGAGTATTTTAATTATTACCGTTACTCTTATTTAATATTTTATTTTATTTTTCAAGAATAGAAGTAGTATTTTGAATTTTGTATATCATACAAAAAATATATTTAGCTATATATTTCAAGACTAATAAATTTTCTTTTTTTTTCTTTAAAAAAAAAAAAAGAAAAGATGTTTGAAAAAATATTTAAAGAAAATATTTATTTTAACGAAGTGAAAAATAAAAAGTAATTAATAAAACCACGTTAACTCATTCAAATATAATTTTGCCATTGGTTGGCTTTTGTAACTGAAAAAAGAATCTTTAAAAATGATACTAAATATGTATTAATATGCATTTTTTTTTTCTTATTTTAGATAACAAAGCAATTTAAAAAAAAAATAAGAATTTGAAAGACATTTCAAAAATAAACTATACAAAACAAATTCACTTGTTATCAACTTTTTTTTTTTTTTTTTTCACTTTAAAGTAAGAATAATATTTAAATATATTCCTATATTGAAAATATCTTGGAAAAAGACTAAAACTATTAACTACTTCATTTTCAAACAATTTTGTTTATGACTTATACCAATTAGTTGCGTGCAAGAATCCAAGGGAAGAAACAAAAACCAAAAACAAAAAAACAAAACAATTGAGAGAGAAGTATAACTTTACAACGTGTACTGAAAATGAAAGAAAATATTTTTAAATCACTTATCATTTATTTCTTATTTATTTCTTACAAAAAAAATATCATCTTACTTTTCAAATTTTTAATTAATAAAATCATCTAAACTTATGTACTGTTCAATCCATTGACCATGTTGCTTTTTGTTATAAATTTATATATAATTGTTATTATTATTATTTTTAATATTTATAATTTTAAAATTTAGGAATTTACATAGAGAATTCATTAAAAAAAAATTAAATAATCCGTCATAATTGTTGACTAAGACTCTTGAACTTCAATAGATGATCAAGTTAAGATCTGATTTATGAATCGAAGTCTAATAATTTATGACATACGACAGACTCTTTCCAAGTTATTAAATGAAACACGTTCAGGCAACAAGCTGTACAGCCAGCTGTTCATCTGTTAAATTTTTAGTTCTTTCTTTTTGGTCTTTCCTAATTAGCCCCTTCTCGAACATCTAATTTAATAAGGTTAATGGTGTTCAAAGTTGGAGGAATTAGTAATAATCTTACTTAACTTCATTAATTACTTGCTAATTAAGTCATCTTGCTACAGCCATCTAGGAGACAAGAATTTCACATATTGCAACATATCTTTTGATTCACTTGCAGAACTAGAGAAATATATTCTAAGTCAAATAATTATATGACTTAATTGTGAATATTAATCAATCTAACTAGAAAAATATGGATTACTAATTAACAAACAAGATTAACTTATTGAATTGATAGATCTTTTTTATTATAAGAGTAAAATTACAATAAACTTATTTCATCCAACTCTTTCATTATAATTTTCAATTTTCTTGTCACAAATTTTGTATTTTATAAGTTAAAAATTGTGACTGAGAATTAAAAAGAAAAAGCTGGATAAAAGCGTAAAGATGTATGATACAATTCCTATTATTGTAAATTTAAATATCTAATGCGGTAAAATTAAAAAAAAAAAAAAGAAAGAAAGAAAATCATTCCGTAAATTTTATTAATTAAGAAGAAAGAGCGACAATAACGAGAATTTGGCTTCCATTTTTAATACCTAAAACTGCCTTGTATTAAAGACTCCAAATGACCCAAATTCTCAATGACAAGAATTTAAAGCTATATTCCATACTAAAATACTACTGTAGACATAATAATAAAAATGCTGTGGACTATTTTGTGAGGTATAATGAGTAGAGGGTGTGTAATAGAAATTGGGATTTGTAATTTAAGCAGACAAAATTACAAAACAGAAGGCTTATGTTATAATGGATGGACATCATACATATTTATAGCAAGCAGGGTCCAATCGTGTGCCACCAAAACAGTGAACACTTGTCCATCACAGAAAAACTCATGGCCTGTGCATAGATCAAAATTATCTAGGAGGGAAAAAACAAACTGAAGAGTTAGTAATGCTACCGAGATCATGCATACCCGATATAATTAATGCCAGCCAGACCATGTTGAACTAACATGATGAAATCATAAATTTGGGTTAAATTTATATCCTTAGAAATCATAAACTTAAACAATTAGAGCAGTCAGTTAAAAGAAATTATGGTTATTTGATGGAGCTTAGAGCATGTTTAGTAAAAGAGAAGATGGATAATAAATTTGATAACCGGGAAAAGAGTTAAGTTTCTGGCTGTAATCTTGAGAAGAAGCTTCTTGCATTTCAGCATGAGAAGGAAGGTAAGCCCCAGCCAAGAGAGAAATACCCGAAAAGAATGAAATGCTTTGTATTAAGAGTTGAAAAGAATGAACTGAAAGCAGCCGGCAGAAAGGGAGAAGAATACGTTTTCAGTATTGATTTCAGCAGTGAATAATTACAAGCCTATTCATTACATGTATTTATACTACTAAGATGTAAAAGAAACCCTAGTTGAATGCAAAGACAAATAGACAATAAGAGAGTTATTTTTGAAAAAATATTTTCTTTATATTGCTGGCAAGACACCTCTCAACCGTGTTGATCAATTGGTCACGTACTTCCTTCATTACTGCGAAAGTTCATGCCTTGAGGACCACACAGCCATGACTTGATATGCAAGCATGTCTAACAGTAAATGTGCTTGGAATTAGGACACTGTGAGGATTCGTGATAAAGGCATGCCTTTAACAATTCCATTTTGGAGGCTCCGCAAATTATATGATATTTGACAACCAGACACTAAAAGTTGGAAAGCAATCTGTGTGCATGCATGGGTTAAACGCATTTGTTTTATGACTAATAATTTTGGCCTTGAATCATGCTTAGAACCGAGGTTAACATAAGCTTATTTATTTAGAGTAGCAAGTTATCATGAGAATTGAATTGGTCATAATTTAAAAATTTACACAAATAAATATATTCAAATAATATAATAAATGATCAGTCAACATATTACTATTATTATGGGTAACGAGCACATACGAAAAATCTTATTATTATTTTTTTTAATTTGGTTTTAATGTATGAGAGGTAACAAACTTTTCAAAGAAGAAATTCAACTGCAACGTCAACATCAACAACACCAGGACTATTAGACAACTATGTGAACGAAGTTTCCTCATTCTCATCTTTTGGTTCCTGCTTCTAGATGCACAGAAATCTGGCTTGATTGCTATTCAGGTTGACTATTCTTCTGTTTAGACTATCCATTTCCACACCACCCATAGAAAAAGTATGAAACGTGTTCTGACTGACGATTCCCTATAAAATCTCCCTTTTCCTCCATTATTTTTATCATAAGCAGCCTTTCTTTCTCTTTTTTTCTCTTTCCTAGCAACTCTATCAGCAAGAACAAAACATCCCATATACTGGGAATTCTTCTTCTTCTTCTTCTTTGTATTCACTAATTCCATCCCGAACAACAGAGTGAATTCATCTGCTTTCTCCCCCGTGAAACTGCCGTTGATGGTTTAAATTTGTCTTGTGACGATAAACTATTAAAATAATAACAGCCGTATTAACAGGAGTTTCTTATATAATCTATATATTTTCACAGCTGGCCAAAGCTACGGAGGAGTAGGTACTGATCGAGGTGAACATGAGTAATACGGTGGCGGAAGATCTAGCCAGATCGATGAGTGGTCGGCAGAGCATAGCGTCCAGTAGTCGCCGGAGCTGGATGTCGTCAGCGAGCATCCGGGAAGCGTGGAATGCAAATGAGAATGTATTCAGTCGGAGTGAAAGGCATGACGATGAAGAGGAGCTCCGGTGGGCTGCAATCGAACGTCTGCCGACGTATGATCGGCTAAGGAAAGGAGTGATGAAACAAGTTCTTGAAAACGGAAGAGTTGTTCATGATGAAATTGATGTTACTAATCTTAGATTGCAAGATAAGAAGCAGTTGATGGAAAGTATCTTGAAAACTGTTGAAGAAGATAATGAAAAGTTTCTTACGAGACTTAGACACAGAACTGACAGGTTAGAAATAATAATAATAATAGTTTCAATAGTTTACTCTTGATTTTTTTTTTTTTTTGAAATGGTTTCTTATCACTTGTGTTTGATACAGAGTTGGGATAGAGGTTCCAAAGATCGAAGTTCGCTATGAGCATCTAAAGATTGAAGGAGATGTTCATGTTGGAAGCAGAGCACTTCCTACTTTGCTTAATGTTACCTTGAACACAATAGAAGTAGGTTTTTTCTTCTTTGTCTTTGTTTTCAAATTTTCATTTATTTTGATTTTAATTCATTTTGATACATATTTGTTAGAAGAGTCAATATTCTTGGGTATTTTTGTTCTTGGATTCTGTTTTATGTTCAATCCTTTTGAAGATATTAATTTTGGGTCTCTGTTTTGAATTTTCATGAACAACAGAGTGTTCTGGGATTGCTTCGGATTGTACCTTCTAATAAAAGAAAAATTGAGATTCTTAACGATATTAGTGGAATCATCAAACCATCAAGGTAATTTCATCATATGAAGTAGATTTTTAGTTTCTACAATTTCCAGGATAGTATTAGTTTCTGAAATGGAAAAATTGCAGGATGACACTTCTTCTGGGTCCTCCGGGCGCCGGGAAAACAACATTGATGTTGGCACTTGCAGGGAAGCTTGATAAAGAATTGAGGGTATGTTTGCCATTCTCTTACAAATTAACTTTGTTCTGTTATTTCATTTGATAAATATCTGAAGTAAAATTTCTGATAATCTGAAGTTGTGAACAGTCAACTGGGAGAATCACATACTGTGGCCATGAGTTCCATGAGTTTGTGCCACAGAGAACCTGTGCTTACATCAGTCAACACGATCTTCACCATGGAGAGATGACAGTGAGAGAGACGCTTGATTTCTCAGGACGATGTCTGGGTGTTGGAACAAGGTATGAATTGCTGGCAGAACTCTCAAGACGGGAGAAAGAAGCAGGAATTAAACCAGATCCTGAGATTGATGCATTCATGAAAGCCACAGCAATTGTAGGCCAAGAAACTAGTTTGGTTACAGATTATGTTCTCAAGGTTTGTTCTCCCTTTCAAGTTGGTGTTTCTGCTTTATTTACCTGTTTGTCACCCTTTTCAAGCAAATTGAGAATTCAGAAATGTTAACAGATTCTTGGCTTGGATATATGTGCTGATATTATGGTTGGTGATGAAATGAGAAGAGGTATTTCTGGTGGACAGAGAAAGCGTGTGACTACTGGTACGTTTTGTGGAAACAGACCTAAAAATATTTGGTTTCTACATTAATGCAAGTACTAATGTTTGCTGTCCGAATGGAGTGCAGGGGAGATGCTGGTTGGACCGGCAAAGGTTCTTCTAATGGATGAAATATCAACTGGATTGGACAGTTCCACCACTTTTCAAATATGCAAGTTCATGAGGCAAATGGTTCACATCATGGATGTAACCATGGTCATTTCTCTTCTGCAGCCAGCGCCAGAAACATATGATCTTTTTGATGACATTATCTTACTTTCAGAAGGTCAAGTTGTGTACCAAGGACCACGAGAAAATGTGCTTGAATTCTTTGAACACATGGGTTTCAGATGCCCGGAGAGAAAAGGAATTGCAGACTTTCTGCAAGAAGTGACTTCAAAAAAGGACCAAGAACAATATTGGTATAGAAAGGACCAACCATACGGATATGTTCCAGTGTCCGATTTTGTTGAAGGTTTCAATTCTTTCCGCATAGGCCAACAGATTATATCAGAACTCAAGGTTCCTTATGATAAATCCAAAGTCCACCCAGCTGCACTGGTGACAAAGAAGTATGGTATTTCAAATCAGGAATTGTTCAAGGCATGTTTTGATAGGGAGTGGCTGCTAATGAAGCGTAATTCATTTGTGTATATTTTCAAGATCTTCCAGATAACAATCATGGCGTTGATTGCAATGACAGTATTCTTTAGAACAGAAATGGCTGTTGGGGATGTAGACGATGGAGGAAAGTTTTTCGGGGCATTGTTTTTCAGTCTGCTTAATGTTATGTTTAATGGGCTGGCAGAACTTGCAATGACTGTTACCAGGCTTCCTGTCTTTTACAAACAAAGGGACCACTTGTTCTATCCTTCCTGGGCATTTGCCTTACCTATATATCTTCTCAAGATTCCATTATCACTTTTGGAATCAACAATATGGATCGTTCTGACTTACTACACAATTGGTTTTGCTCCTTCAGCAAGCAGGTAAAAACGGTTCAGATGCTCCAATTTTGTAGAGATAATATTACAAGTTTGATATTGACTGAATTTCCTTTCCTATTCTCTTTTTGTTTAGGTTCTTCCGGCAATACTTGGCTTTCTTTAGCATACATCAGATGGCTTTGTCACTCTTTCGGTTCATTGCTGCTCTTGGAAGAACAGAAGTCATTGCAAACACACTGGGAACTTTCAGCTTGCTATTGGTTTTTGTACTAGGAGGATTCATCGTTTCCAAAGGTATGTTCATCATCTTTTTTCACTCATATAAATCAAACATAGGAACCTTTTTATAAAAATGCATCTCTCTTTCAAATGATTGTTCAACTCAACCATTCGTTTCCTTTTGTGCCTGCAGATGACATTGAGCCATTTATGATATGGGGCTTCTATTCTTCTCCTATGATGTATGGACAGAATGCCATACTTATAAATGAGTTCCTTGATGACAGATGGAGCAAGGTAAGTTCTATTAGGCTTTGATTATGTTATTCTGCTTCTCATTGCATCCAGTGATAAAATGATAAATGCATTTACACACATATTTTAACTGTAGTATCTCTATTTAACTTAACATGATTCATCAGCCAAAGCTTATAAGTGTCAATCTGATGCAGAACAATACAGATCCCACCATTAATGCACCTACAGTGGGGAAAGTACTTCTCAAGTCTAGAGGCTTCTTCACAGAGGATTATTGGTATTGGATTTGCATTGGAGCACTATTTGGATTTTCTTTTCTTTTCAATGCTCTATTTGTTGCGGCATTGACTTACTTGAATCGTAAGTTATCAAATTTTAGTTCTGTTTCTTGTATCAAGTTTCAAGCTTGACCAACACTAATTACTATGGAAAATCTATTTCAGCTCTTGGTGATTCGAAATCAACTGTCATAGAAGAAGATGGAGACAAGAAGAATAAAAAGCCAGCCTCTGGACATGAAACAGAAGGTTGAAGCCGTTTTCTTTCCTTTGTTTTTGTGCTTGTCTTTTTCCCATTTCCTCCGCTGGTACTAAGGTTATAGATCAACTAGCAGTTGATCTCTTTTACCATGAGAGGTTGATTTACGTGTTTGTGGCCAAAATTTAGCTGTGAATGAATAATTGTAACTCTTACACCACCTTCTATTTGCTTCCCTGCACCTATGGTTATGATATCATATCGTTCTGAAGTAGCTGTACTTTTTGAACAATTGCAGGTATGCAAATGGCAGTGAGAAGTTCATCAGAAATTGGTGAGGCAGAAGAACGTGAGCCTAAAAGAGGAATGATTTTGCCATTCCAACCCCTTTCAATTGCATTCAACCAAATGAACTACTTTGTGGATATGCCTGCTGTAAGTCATTCATCTCTAAACGTAATCAGATATCTCTAAACATAATCAGATATCTAGATGTAAAATACATGATATTAAAACCAAAATTTGGTATTTACAAGCAAATAATGAGATTATTACTCTATCTCCATTCCAGGAAATGAAGGCTCAAGGATTTGAAGAAGATCGTCTTCAATTGTTACACAGAGTTAGTGGAGCTTTCAGACCAGGAGTATTGACAGCACTTGTGGGTGTAAGTGGTGCGGGGAAGACAACATTGATGGATGTATTGGCGGGAAGGAAGACCGAAGGATACATTGAAGGAGACATTAGCATTTCTGGTTACCCTAAAAACCAAGCAACATTTGCTCGTGTAAGTGGCTATTGTGAACAGAATGACATTCATTCACCACATGTTACCGTCTATGAATCTCTCCTGTACTCAGCCTGGCTTCGTCTTTCTTCAGACATTGACAAGACAAAACGAAAGGTACTAATTTATTCTTCTACAAAATCCCTTTTCAATATACTTTCAACTATTACTTGATGATCTCATTGAGGCGTTTTTATTTTTCCTTTGTCTTGCAGACATTTGTTGATGAAGTTATGGAGTTGGTTGAGCTCAAACCTTTAAAAGATGCTCTTGTTGGCCTTCCAGGGGTAGATGGTCTTTCCACAGAGCAAAGGAAGAGGCTGACAATTGCTGTAGAATTGGTTGCTAACCCTTCTATCATCTTCATGGATGAGCCAACATCTGGCCTTGATGCTAGAGCTGCTGCTATTGTCATGCGTACTGTAAGAAATACTGTGGATACCGGGAGAACTGTTGTTTGCACTATTCACCAGCCTAGCATAGATATATTTGAAGCATTCGATGAGGTATTGCTCAATATTCATAAATTTTTCCATAAAAATTTGTTATTATTCCAAGTTTCCTTGCCTATTTATGTTTGACATATTGAACTTGATGTTATTCTTGTTGCAGCTACTATTGATGAAAAGAGGGGGCCGTGTCATTTATGCTGGACCTCTTGGTCACCATTCTCACAAGCTCATAGAATATTTTGAGGCAAGCATTTCCCTTTTTCTTCTCTTTATGTGCATCAAATATACAAACAATGGACTTATATTTGACTCTGAAATTGAGCAGTAGATGGAAATCAAATTGAGTACTAATATCTATCCACAAACAATATTTACAGGCTGTTCCAGGAGTTCCTCAAATTAAGGAAGGATACAATCCTGCAACATGGATGCTTGAAGTCAGTGCTCCTTCCGTTGAGTCTCAACTGGACGTAGATTTTGCTGAAATTTATGCAAACTCATCTCTTTACCAGTAAGTTTAAGCAGAGTTTGTACAAAATAGTCCAAACATTATTTATATTTAACATTTTCACGTCACTGAGTTCTGAGTCTCTTTCTAACATTATTTCTTCCTTGAAAACTCTCAGGAGGAATCAGGAACTCATCAAAGAGCTTAGTACTCCGGCACCAGGCTCTAAGGATCTTAACTTCCCTACCAAATACTCCCAATCATTTTTTACTCAGTGCAAGGCTTGTTTCTGGAAACAGAATTGGTCTTATTGGAGACACGCTCAATACAATGCTATCCGCTTTGCCATGACTATTATCATTGCAGTTATTTTTGGTCTTATCTTCTGGGACAAAGGACAGAAAATGTACGTCAATCGGTATTCTTTATGTCTGCCTTCTTGATGAAAATTTTAAATTTTGGGTTTAGTTTGGAACTGAACTGAATTCTGTTTTTTAACAGATCCGAACAGCAAGATCTTATGAATCTTTTCGGAGCAATGTATGCTGCTGTGCTTTTCCTTGGATCCAGCAATGCTGCCTCTGTGCAGCCTGTTGTTTCTATTGAGAGAACAGTATTCTACCGTGAAAGAGCAGCGGGGATGTATTCAGCAATTCCTTATGCATTTGCTCAAGTAAGAAATAGGTTTCACCACTTTATTCAGAGAATTTGCCTCCACTGGAATGATAGATAGCTGAATAATTGCGAACTCTCTCAAATGTTGATTGCAGGTAGCCATAGAGGTAGTATACGTAACAATTCAAGCTGTCGTATACAATATTCTCCTTTACTCGATGATTGGATTCGTCTGGGACGCCGGAAAATTCTTCTTATTCTTGTACTTCATGTGGACCTGCTTCATCTACTTCACACTTTACGGAATGATGGTTGTTGCGCTCACTCCTGGCCACCAAATTGCTGCCATTCTCATGTCCTTCTTCCTTAGTTTCTGGAACTTGTTTTCTGGTTTCCTTATTCCCAGAGTGGTATGTGCTTTTTTCAAACTCAATGCTTGGCAAAATAATTTCTATGTATATAGAAATAAAACTCACACCTGATCCTGATTTGCATTATTAACAATTTGCAGCAAATTCCCGTTTGGTGGAGGTGGTACTACTGGCTTTCTCCAGTTTCTTGGACGCTGTATGGCCTTGTGACTTGTCAAGTTGGAGACATAGATACAGAGTTGACGGTTCCTGGAAGTAATTCTACAACAGTGAAGAAGTACATCAAAGATTCGTTTGATTTTGAAAACGACTTCCTTCCCGTCGTCGCCGTGGTCCATCTTGCCTGGGTTCTCCTCTTCGTCTTTGTGTTTGCATATGGCATCAGGTTCCTCAACTTCCAAAGAAGATAAATGATGCAACTCGTTAGGAAATTTTATATTCAACTCGGGAGGGGGGTGGAAACTGAAATACCCTCTGACTGCACTTCTTTTTCTTGCTTTATTATTTTTATTATCCTTATTACTATTATTATGGCTATGATAGTATCATAGATGTGAGAGGATATTTTGATTTAAGATGTATGTATGTAGTTCATACTTTTGTACTTATAATCACTTTTGTGCCCGAAATATAAGATGTATTTATGTTGGATTTTCCATTGAATATAGCAAGTGTATCATTTCGTGCAAAGAATCTTTCATGTAGTATGCAAAATCTTGAGATTGCTTAATATAGTAAAATAAATGCTTTAGGGTGTGAAGTGGTCTTGATGGGCATGAAAAATAACGAGATAATATAATATTATTAACATTTTTAATATAATATCACCCAAGATTACTTAATAAATTAAGAGATATTGTGTCAAATTGATTAAATTAATATTAAAAATAACTCTTTAATATAGGATCGGTTTAAAATTTTTTAAAATTTTTAAGAATTTTAAGTAAATTTTTAGAGTATAATCTTAGGGTGTGTTTGTTTTTTGGAAAAGAAAGGAGAAAGGAAAGGAAAAGAGGGGGTAATTTGAATTAATTTATTTATTTTTGTTAAAAATAAATGGAAAGGAAAGGAAAGAGGAATCATCTTTTCTCAAGGTTAAGGAATATGGATTCCTTTATAACTAGTAAGGAATCCATATTCCAAGGGTAAAAAATAGAATATTTTATAATTTTACCCTTATTAAAATATTAAATTTTAATTTTATCCTTATATAAATCTAATTATATGAATATTTATTT
>CP135540.1:1215555-1227839 GCA_032402905.1 Khaya senegalensis | reverse complement strand
ATTAGTTGTTTAATATTAAATTATAATAAAATTAGAAATAAATTTTTTAATTAAAAATATTTATATGGTTAAAATTAAAATATTTATTAGTAAATTAATTATTAAAAATTTAAATTTAATTAAAATTAAAATAAAAAATTAATTCATTTTTTAATTATTAAATATATAAATTATTTTATATTTTAACATAAAAGGGTATTTTTGTCTAAATAAAATATAATAAAATTCATCCCTTCTATTATTCCATCCATAAAACAAACAAAAGAATATATTCATCACCCTTTTTCTTTCCCTTCTCTTTTCCTTTCCTTTTATCTTTCCTTTCCTCTTTCCTTTTCTTTCTTAAAAATAAACACAATTTTAATATTAAAATAATATTAAATTTATTTTAAATTAAATTTTAAAAGCTTCAATCAATATATCTGCAAAATCACCTCTGCATTTTAATATTATATTGATGACTTTTTTAATAAATGTATCTTAAGATTGCTCAAGGAAAGAGGAGAGGGGTCTCACGAGAAACTCATTAAAAATAGATAATTCGCTCTCTTTCCTTTTTTAAATTGCCAGTGCTTAAAATATAGGACTTGCATATAGATCAAGGGGTGGCTTTGAGTGCTAGAGTGTACGTGTGTGTTCCACTGTCAGCTCGTACTACACATAGTTTCTATTTTTACAGGGTGCAATATCTTACGACAGACCGATGCTTACCCCTCGCGGCATTGCCAAGGTTATGTCGACCTCCTGGAACAACCATAAAGCCCCGTGGAACAGGCTTACTTCATACTAATAGAATTTTTTATTCTTTCTCACTTCTTCTACAATCAAAATCAAGTTTGTTTGTGTATGACATAAGCTGAATTCCAAGATCTGGAACAAGCATAATGCAATTGGCATTTTTAATGTAATTTTTCTGTATAATTATCGTGAAAAAAATTGAGAGTTTAGAATTTGTGATAAAACTCTAATTAGTTGAACCATTGGTCATGCAAACTAATACTAATTTTTCTTTCTTATCCAAATGAGGCTTCTAAGTTTTTTAACGTGGATGAAAGATTTTGCACTCTAAAAAATATTCTTCACAACCATTTACTTTGAACAATTACTTCTAAAAATTAAGTATTAAATTTTTACTCTTTTCAAAAATAACCATTAGTTTCTTTTCTACCGTCCACCATTCATCTTCTTTGCTCTAATTTTTTTTTTTTTTTTTTTTTTTTTTTGCATTTATCAAATTTTGTCTAGTATTGATGTATTTTTTTTATCAACTAGCTCAAAATTAATTATAAGAATCATTTTTTTAGATATCCCACCTTGATTTGTCAATTATCTCTCTTTTAAAACAAAATAAAATAAAAAGTGCCAACAGATTTGTTGATGTTAACCCTTTAACAATTAAGTTGATTACCAAAAATTTTATTTTAGAGAAAAAAGTTATTAAAGTTAAAAATTTACCCCATTTTTTTTCTCTCCCGTGCTTTTATCCTTAACTTTTCAATTTGATTGTTATTGGAATATTTCTTTTAACATGGATCATAACGTTAGTGCCATGTGATATTTGTAGTTTCTTAAATCCACTTGTTTTAACAACTGTAAAATAGTTGATTTTTAACCTTTGATAGCTTTTTGTTATTTTTTTTTCTTTTATGAGGCTGAACTTTTATCCTAAAAAGGTGACTATAATTGATAGTTCTCATAATTTAAGAGATTTTTTTTATTAAGTCCTTATTCATTTAAATATAAGTATTTGATAAAAGTTCATAATTTTCATAATTAAAGAGAACTTTTCTTTTTATTAGATAAGATTCTAGTCCTAAAAAGATGATCATAGTTATTTGTCATCATTATTAAAAATAACTTTTATTTTTATAAGATTTTTACCCATTTAAATGTGAGTATTTAGCAGAAGTTCATAGTGCTCGTATTTAAAAATAACTTTTTTTTTTTTATGAAATAGGACTTTAGTTTTAAGAAAGTGATTATTATTATTTGTCCTCATAATTAAAGAAAAAAAAAATTTCTGTTGAGGTTCTTATCTATTTAAGTGTAAATCATCGATAAGAGTTCATAATTCTTGTAATGAAAGAAGATTTTTTTTTTATAAGATAGAACTATAATCCTAAAAAAGTAATCATAGTTGATTGTCCTTGTAATTTAAGAGTATTTTTCTTTTTATGAAATTCTCACTTATTTAAGTATAAATTCTCAGTTTTGAGCTTGTAAGTGTTGCTTGTGAGTTTTGGTTCATTAGAAGCTTTACTTATAGACTTAATCCTATAGTTAAAAGTTGATATACAACTCAAATAAATAGTTAGCAATGTTGAAAAATTCAATGAAGGATGCAACCAATACTCATTAAGTAAAGGGGAAGAATTATAAAGAACAAAATAATTTCATAAATGGGAAAGAAAATTATTCTCACTCTATTATCTACATTTACAACAGCTTGAGAAGATCTTAGATCTTATTCTTAATTTTCGAAATTTTACAAACTCCTAATTTGTTTTGAGAAAATTTTAAATTGATTCTTATCATCCTTTCTTTGATTTGATGATTTATGTCATCATTTTCTTATTAACTCATGACTGTTTTTATTTATTTTATTTTATTTTTTATTGCATGAAATATCTAAATTTCATTTAAAGACCATTTAAGATTCAATATCAAAAAGATGATAACAAAACTAAGGCTGCCTTTATTTTTTTCTTACTTAAATCTAAATAGCATTGAATGGAAGAATTTAAGAGATATTTTCATTTTTTTTATCTAGAATTTGAGTATAAATATTAAACTCTTTATTTTATTCAAATAATTGAAAATTAATACTTTTACATATGTACATTTATTTTAAATATTAGATAAATAATAAAACATCCAAAAAAAAATATAATGTAACTTATATCAAAGAAAAAATCAGTGCTAAAGTAAAATTATTCTAATTTATGTTATATGAATGTAAATATATATATATATCAATTTGTAAGTTAATTAATAAAATTAAGTTTATACATTAAAACACTTGAAAGGAGGTAAAATAAGTTAATTACTATGAAAGCTTCATTAATTAATAAATTAAATCAAATTAAAATTTGCTAAAAATGATAGATGTCAAATTTATAGTATTCGAATCAATATTAGCTCAATGATAAATCAAGTATAAAATAATTATCACAATCAAACAAAATGTGAAGTGATTTGTTATAAAAAAAATATATATATTATTAAAAATACTTCATAAGATAAAATTCCTTTAAACTGACTTAAGAATTATATCAAAATTTTACTAATAAAAAAAAGATTAATTCGAAATTGATTTTTTTTTATAAAAATTTTTGTAATTATTTATTGAGTGAGCAATTATATTATTTAAAACTTTGAAACTTTCTTATTTATAAAATTGATGAACAATCTATTCAAAAGACTGAAACTCTATCTATTAACATCTCTCAAAATTTTGATAATTTTACAGTTAGTTTTAGAGAGAGAAATAGTGCTGAAAAATTGTCAAAGGAAACAATCAAACAAATCTCATTATCAAGAACAAAATTTGTGTTTTTCTTAATAATAAATAAAGTAGGATGACTCCAGAATAGTCAAACCTAATAAAAAAATGCGCAGCCTTTATATTTTGCGATAGGCCACTCAAGCACCAAGTTTGCACGATGTCAGTGACCTTCCCCAATAACTTCGCCACTTAAGTGCCAAGTTTACACTAGGTTGACGCAAAGCTTCTGGACCATGATGACAAAATTTGCATGAGCACAGTGTCAGAGCTAAATGAGTGTCGAGCTTCTAGAATCAATCCGCTCGAACACTAGATAAGTGCCAAGCGATCTTTGTTGCTCGAGCCACGAGTGAGCGCAAGCTTGGCCACTAGCTTCTGTCTTCTTGATTTCTTATCTTTGCTCCTTTGATTTCAACTTGCTCTTTCAGTAGATATAGTCTCGGAACACTATATCTACACAAAGGGTTTAGACATGAAATGGGCCAACCTAATAAACATAACAACCTTGATAAATTTAAATTAGAATAAAATAAAAGATTGAAGAAACAATAATAACTTTAGAATACTAAATATCTTAAGTTATACAATTCATCATCCCAATAATAAATCATATTAAATAAATAAATAAAATTATCAAAATATTCAAGAAACTATAAAATTATATAAATGCACAAAAATTTACTATGAATATTTTAATTAAAAATCTTGATAAGTGATTTGTATAGGAGTAAAATGTGTGTGTGTGTGTGTGTGTGTGTGTGTGTGTGTGTGTGTGTGCGCGCGCGCGCGCGTATACGTTTGTGTCTTAAAAAAATAATAGACTTTATAAAGGTAATAATTGAAATAAAATAAAAAGGGAATGATATTTTCTTAAAAGAGATTTAATGAAAAGTTTCATACTTTTTAGATTCAACCAAAAAAAAAAGTTATTCTTTAAGTAAAAGTGTCTGAAAAATTCCATTAAGATAAAAAATATATAACTTAATTACTTAAAATAATTAAATTTAGCCAATTAAGTGTTAAATATAAATAAATGATTCTTTAATTTATTATATTTTTAATAAACACTTTTAACTCTTTTATCACTAGGGATTACTCATAATCTACCAGTACTTCATTTTAAGAGAATAAGTTTGGTATGACTCTTAATAGGTTTGGATCAAGCTTAAAATAAAAAATTCATTATAGATTTAATACAAATTCTTATTTATATATATATATATATATATATCTGCAAATATCCATTATAAATACTGGCGATCTTAAGTAAATAAACATATTTTTATACATATAAAAGTACTAAATGAACATCGTTATAAAATATCAATTTAGTCTCATTTGTTGTGTATATTTTTGTTGTTGTGTGTATAAGAAAATGAAGTAGGATGTAAACAAAACGTAGAGAAGAGAAAAAATTTTATTCTCTTTAAATTTTCTTTGATCAATCAAAATATTTTTTTTAATAAGACGTATATATTATGTAAAGAAATAATCAAACAAACATGGTTTTAGTGCCTACATCTTAATAACAGAAAAAGATGTAAACTACAAAAAATTATACAGCTTACTAATAAGACAAAATATCAAAACAGAAAAAAATAAAACCAATTCAAATAGTCAATCTTCCTCTCGAGCATGCCGTGTAAAGAATAGATAACTTATAATTGAGTCTTTAGGTAGATAATGACTTATAGTTTTTGAATGCTACAATACCCTTTCCCCTTCTAAAAGATGGAGAATATAGATTGATAATTCCCATCTTGAGCAAATAACACTAAAGAAAAAACAATAGTAAAGCTTTAGTAAGAAGGTCAACTCACTACAAGTAAATGGGAACATAACTTGTAGAGATAGAGTCTTAAAGTATCTTAACCCTAATAAGATGACCATTTAATTCTATATGCTTAATACATTCATGAAAAATAAGATTTGCTAAAAAGTGGAATGCAACTTGGTTATCACAGTAAAGTGTGGCTACCTGAGAATGTGATACCTGAAGATCAACAACAACGAAACGAATTAAAGCAAGTTTATAACAAGTGGCAGCCATAACTTTATATTTCACTTTAGTCAAGGAATGAGATATAATACTCTTCTTTTTAGACTTCCAAGAAATCAAAGATTGCCTTAAAAACACATAATACCTAATAATTAACTTTCAAATGTTTAGATAAGATGCCTAATTCGAGTCATAATAAGTAATTGGTTACAAATCAAAAGATATGGCTAGTAATATGCCTTGACCAGGAATACTTTTAATATACTTTAAAACCTTGTGAACAATAACCAAATGAACTGAGGTAAGCTTGTTCTTGAATTGGCTAAAAGTCTGAATTGAATAACTAATGTATAAACGAATAATAGTCAAGTAGAGTAACTTGCCAATCAATCTATGATACATACTAAGATCAGTAAGATGCTTACTATCATTTTTGTTGAATTTTGTATTTTACTCCATAAGAATTTTTGCAGGTTTTGAACCCAAAACACCAGAATCAGCAAGTATGTCAAGTGCATACTTACATTGGCAAATATGAATTTCTTTTGGTGATTAAGCTATTTCAATTCTAAGAAAATATCTTAAGATACCGAAATCTTTGATTTTTAACTTAGCATGTAAGCAATTTTTGATATCCACAATATAATCCATGGAATTACTGGCCATTAAAATATCATCGATATATATAAGCAAAACTATAAAACAAGTGACTTTGGACATGGTGAAGAGACTATAATCTACCTTTGATTGAGTGAACATCAAACATGAGGTAAGTTTGGCATATTTTTGTTGGAAAGTCTGTTTTAAACCATAAAAACTCTTAAGTAGTTTGCAGACTTATTAAGGACCTCCTTTTGTGTAACCTGATAGCATGTACATGTATATTTCTTTCTTTAAATTACTATGATGAAAAGCATTATTTACATCAAATTAATGTAGAAACTAACATCAAATAGAAGCAATTGAAAATAGCATTTTACAGTAACCATTTTAACTATTGGTAAAAATGTTTCATGGTAGTCAATCTTTCTTATTAGGTGAACCATTTTACGATGAGCTTGACTTTCAGTCTTTCTAAGCTGTAATTTGGATTTTTTTTCTTCTTTTTTTTTTTTTTATAGACATACTTATAATTAATAGTCTTTTTATTAAGAGGCAAATTTGTAAAAACCTAAATTTCATTTTGTTCTAATGCCAACACTTCAACATTCATAACCTTACACCAACCAAGATCTTTAAGAGCTTGAGGGTAAGAAGTCAATTCAACATCAATGGATATGCTAGAAAAAAATACTTGTAAAATGGGAGAGATTGTAAAATGGGAGAGAAAGAATGATAAAAGAGATGATTTTCCAAGGAAAAAAGAATAAGTGGTTGAAGAAAGAGATACTTGAGCCATTGCTTAAGAATATAAAATGAAGGCAGTCTATTGACACTGGTAATCTTGCAAATAGCTTAAGGTTGTTCTAATCCTAAATGAATTTTGAAGAGGAAGCTAGGATGGAGATGAAGGTCTAATGTTATTGTGTCAATTAAAAAGAGATAAACTATTTTCCATCTCAATAACAGCTGATGAAAGGTTATTTGACATAGATTTTGAAAGTAAAAAAGCAACATCATAAGAGAATTTTAAATAGGAAGATGGGCAATTTGCTAATTCTGGGAAAAATGAAGAAAAACGTGATCATGCTAATTTTATTTAGCTGGTTCAACATAAGAAGAAAATTAAAATGGAAAAATAGTCTCATGAAAAATGACATTCTTATATATGAATGTAATATGAGTTTCAATATCCAAAAACTTATAACCTTTGATTCTAAAATGATAACCTAGAAAAATGCATCCTTTTTGTTTCCTGGATTAAACTTTTTTTTACCATGTGAAAGTGTTGATGAAAAATAGAGATATCCAAAAATCTTAAAATGTGAGTAATTTGGTTTTCTTCCAAAAAGAAAATCTCATGAGGTGTTATACCTACTTGCAAAGGAGTTGGTGTTCTATTTATAAGGTAAATAATAGTTAAAACACAATCATTCCAAAAAAGCAAAAGAAGACCTAACTAAAATAACAAAGCATAGGCTACATTTAGAAGGTGTTAGTATTTCCTTTCAATAATGCCATTTTTTTAAGGTCTTTTAATACAAAATTTTTTGATGAATGTTGTCCCTTTGATTAAAAAAATCAATCATTTTAAACTCAACACCATTATCATTATGAATACCTTTAACTTTGGTATCAAATTGAGTTTCTACCATGTTACAAAAGGATTTAATGCATTTTCTTATTTCAAATTTGACTTGAAGCAAATAAACCCAAGTGGTCCTAAAAAAATCATCAATTATAATAAAAAAATATTTTGAATTATCATATACAACAACAGGATAAAAGCCTTAAATATCACAATAAATTAATTTAAAAATAATAGTAGACTTATAAGTGCTAATAGGTAAGGAAAGTTTATGCTATTTAGTAAGGGGACAAATGCAACAAGAAACAATTATATTCGAAGTAATATTAGCTTTTACAATAGTATTTTTGATTAAATTCAATATAAGATTAGAAACATGACCAAGGCAACCATGCCAAAGGTTATTAACATTAATATCATTTTAGACAGACACAAAAATAAAAGAAAAAAATGGGTGACAAATGAGATAAAATATCAGCCAAAATAGTTAAAGAAACAATAATAAGCACCAACTGATATAGGTTACACTTCATTTTATCCATCCTAATCATGATCTAAGTGAAAAGATCTTATAAGAAACAAGCATTAAACAAGAAAATTAAACAATGAGCCAATTTTTCAGTGAGTCTTTTAATAGAAATAAGATTAAAAAATAAAAATAAAAGCACATAAAAGACATTAGCAAGAGTAATACTATTTGTAAACTTAACATTGCCTAAATGAATAACTCACATATAAGTGCTATTTGATAATTTGATTGTATATGACACTTTTGCAATATTGGAAATGAAAAAAAAAAAAAAAAAAAAAAGAGGAAAGCCTACAATTCATGTGATGTATAGCTCCAGAATCTAATTCTAAAGTGTCATTTGGTAATTTAACTGTATATGATACTTTTGCAATATTGGAAGTAAAAAAAAAAAAAAAAAAAAGCCTATAATTCATGTGATGTATAGCTCCAGAATCTAACTATAAAGGATAATGTTTAGATCAAAAGAATTGGAAACAAAAGCGGAGCAACAAGGGAGGCTTATACTAAACATCTTGGGCTTTTGGCACTATAAGAATGGTTTTGAAAATAGCATGTGCTTGGCTGACAAAAGGAAAAGAACCGAGAAGATCCTTGTGTTGGAGTAAACTTAAAAGCTATTGATATTGTTCCTTGGTGAAATTCACTCTATTTTCACAAATTTTCTCTTAAGCAGATTTAGTAGTCAAACTAGCCTGATTCGCAAATAAGTTTACTCCTTTACTTTTTTATAATTTGTGTCTTAAAAGATGTCTATTGTTTTTCTGTGTTGTAGAAGTTTTAATGTTGTTTTTGAATGAAGGATTAAAGGTTTTACTAGCTAATGCCAGGGAATCAAAGGATGGAGAAATGCTTACAAGCCAATGGTTTTGTTTTTGCCATTGAATCAAAGAGAAAACCTTGTTAACAGAAGGAAGTAGTTCAATAAGTATAATTTGGTCTCTGATGTTTGCATATTGATCATTCAAACCCATAAAAAATTGTATAACTCGATCCCTTTGTCTTTTATTCAAAATGCCCAATAAGATCATAAATGGCTATTTCATCCTAGAGAGTCTTAAGATTATTGGAATAAGTGCTTATAAAGTCTTGTTCTTGATGGAGGCTGGCCAAACTTTTCTTGAGCTAAAAAATACAAGATCCATTCTATTGTGTAAAGCGATCCTTCAGCTCTATCCATATTGTCTTTACATCATCCACAAAGGTTATGCTAGATTTGATATCTATGCCAATAAAGTTTTGAATCTAGGATACAACCATTAATGAAACCCACCATGTTCTTTGCTCTGAGTGTTCGATGCATTGCCCTAGACCAAGTAGCATAGTTACCTATGGTAAGAAAGTCTATAAAGAGAATAAAAGTTGTATTATCACCATTCTCAATTTAGTAAGGACTGTTTGGGTATGTAAGATTAAGGTAGGGAGAAATTTGTGTAGAGCTAATAATGGGATTTGGGATATAAGGTACTTCTTCTGTGATTAAAGCTTTAAAGAAAACAAGAGCTAAAGAAATCTTGCTGTATACCATTTAAGAAAATGAAGCACAATGAAAACAAAATGTAAAGAAGAGAAAAATTTTTATTCTCTCTTCATTTTCTTCAATCAATCAAAACATTCTTTTTTACAAAACAAATATATACTGCAAAAGAATAATTAAACAAACAGGGTTTTAGTGCCTACATCTTGACAGCCGAAAAAGACATAAACTACCAAAAATTATGCAAATTAGTAATAAGACAAAATAGTAAACCCAAAAAAAAAAAGAAAAAAATAAAAAAATTCAAAAAATCAGTCTTCCTCCCATATATGCTCTACAAAAAATAGATGATTTGTAGTTGAGTCTTCAGGTAGAAAACGACTTGTAATTTCTGTATGTTGTAATATGTATATAACATAAGGTACTTCAAAATGCAACAATTATGATAATTCGTTGTCTGGTAAATGATTGTTTGGTTGACATGGCTGGATTTCGTTACTTTATTTGTCTCTAGTGTCAGCATTATTATGCATTTTATGAAATTCAAACTTTTATGATTCAACGTTATTATAAACGATGAACAAGTTAGCATTTTAGAAGCTTATACTAGAAATTACAATCCGTTTTATTATTCTTCTTAAATAATAAACTACATACAAAACAGGCTTGCTTTTCTTCAACTATAAATTAAAATATATATACCACTGTTTTGAAATTAATTAAAATTTGTAGCAATGTCTAGATTCATGGCTTCTTTTAAAGAAGAGGCAGATTTTAAGGTAACCAAGTGAGGATGGTTATTTTTGCAACATATATTTCTCCTTTTCCTACGTTTAGCTGCATGTTCATGAATTATCCGTTGTTCAATGGTCAAGAAAAGAGGCTACAAAATTCTGAAATTTTGCTGTATATGTGTTTCACAAATGTGGGTGTTGTTTTTAAAAGTTCGCTAAAAATTTATAAATATACACAAGAGTTTGATAAAATTAAGTATTTATTAAAATAAATTTAATAATAAAATATTAAATTTATTATAAGTTTAAAAAGAATTTAATATTAAATTTTTGTGACAAATGCATATGCAAATTTGAAGATATCTATCCTAAATTCGATCCGTTATTATCTTTGGATATCACTTCACTCACCCCACAACTAATTTTAGAGGCTATAGACTTTTAAATATGCTCTAATTTTTATATGTTAAGAAATTGGAACATAGAAATTAAGTTAATAATTATATCTCATAAATGAAAAGTATAAATTTTACTAAAAACTAATATGTATTTATTTTACTTTGTACAAAAACAAAACAAAAAAATTGCTTACTATTGATACGAAGATACTAAAAAAAATGCATTTATGTCCTCTAATTATTCCAAAAACTATTTAAGTGTTGTTTTAATTAGTATGTAATTATTTACTAATTTAAAAATCACTCATTTTGTTAACTAAATTTGATAAATATTTTTAAAATAAATAACAAAATATATAAATAAGTACCATATTTTAAAATATGTGTTTAATTAGTACAGCCGAACGTGCTGTTAATTTAAGATATATGTCTAAGACTTCAAATTTCCCGTTACAGCCCCTTTGTGGTTGTATGTAATATTAAATTCTTTTTTTTTAATTTTATTAACACAGAGTCTTCAACTTCAAATGTACAGTCCCATCCCATTAAAGGGAGAGAAAGGTAGTAATCTCAATCAACTCTTTATCATTTATTCAAGTAGATTTTGTCATGACTCACCTTTTGGATTCTGTCACTACCGTTGTGAATTATGATATGACCCAAATTTCCAACATTAACAGCCGCCACAAAATTACTTTTTATTTTTAATTCCTTTAATAAATTTTAAATAATAAATTTTGCAATATACATGTACACTATATATTATTTAATCGTATAATCATATTCATAACACTAATTCCATTTTTTATTAAAAATTAATTGTGTGTAACCCCACTGAAAACTATTAATTCATTTTTAGTTTTTGCTTTTCGTTAGAAAACCGAAGAAGAAGAAAAAATCCTCAAATATTACTAACCTTTTCTTTTTTTATTAGACATTAAATAAATATATATTACCTTTTGACTTTAATTTTATAAAATTTTTATTTTTACAATAAAAAATTACTAAAACATAAAAGTAAAGTATTTAATTATTTAAATTAATTAAAATTAACTTCATTAAGTATTTAATTAAACAAAAAAAAAAGAACAAACAAACATTCTCTCAAAAAATATATTTTTTTAAAGTTACTTTTGGAAAAATATATGCAAATAATGTTACAATAATGATACTTACAAAATGTGATTTCCTTGGGGAAAAGCTCCCAAACCATGGTTTCCAACACGCAATATAGGAGTTCCACTCAATTTGCCACTTGTTACTGTAAAATATATATATATATAGGGAACATTACAAATAAGTCCCTGTTCTTCAGCAAAACATCATTTTATTTAATTATTTTTTAGTATTATCTATTTTTGGTGATTTGTAAAATTTTTATATCAAGTAATGGTCGTTCTTTTTTAAATGGATGTATTTTTTTTTAATTTAATTTTTAAAATAATTAATTACTC
>CP135540.1:1164495-1215238 GCA_032402905.1 Khaya senegalensis | reverse complement strand
AAGAATATTTTTATTAATTTTATAAAATTTTATATTTAAATATTATTTTACTAAAATTTAAGAGAAATATTTAAATTTTTTTTTTCTTTTGGACGTGGACACTGCCACTTACTCAGGCAGCAAGATAATTTGGAGTGTGATGGTGCTTATGGCATAGTCACCGAATTACTCATAGTGATGTCTTTGACAATATATTAAATAATTTGTTTTTAAATAAATTAAAATAATAAAGACATTATTTATATGACAAAACACTATAAATGTCAGATTTTATTCATCATACATTCCAAGCGGATTTTAAAATTTTATTTATCAAACATCTTGACACCGTATTTTGAAAATTGATTAATTAAAATTTTAAATTATAATTTAATATAATACAATCTTAAATATATCCTTAATTTTTAGTAATCATATTACAAACATCAATAAAGAAAATAAACTAATAAAAAAAATAAATGGGTTGAATATATACTAGACTCTAAAGATAAAAATATATATATATATATATAATAATGTTTAGTTGTAGTTTTAATTGTGGAATAAGGTTACACAAAATATCTTTACCAGATAAGAGTGAATTGTACCACATTTGGATAAAAATAAATAACTAATTAAATACCCACAACATATATGATTTTTTTATTTTTTTTTTTTGAAAAAAAAAACAATGACCAACAACGAAAACTCTTCTATTAAAATGGTATTTTACTAAAATATAGGGTTTTATCGAAAATTGTCTCTGGGAGATATTGTGAACAGGAAAATCGCCCGAAATTATATTAAGAAGACACAATCAACCGTGGGCAACCTTTTCACGGAATGTACTCGTATGCTCTTCTGGGCTCAGGAAGCGGAAACCACAAATGTCGAACTCAGACCCGACGCAACCCGCAACGAAACCGAGAACAGTCTGTTGCATAGGCGACGTTCATGGGTACATCACAAAGCTCCAAAATCTCTGGACCAATCTTGAAACCATTATTGACCCATCAGACTTCAACTCCGCTCTCATCATTTTCTTGGGTGATTACTGCGATCGGGGACCAAACACGCGCGAAGTAATTGATTTCTTAATTTCATTGCCCGCTAAATACCCAAATCAAAAACATGTTTTCTTGACCGGAAATCACGATCTGGCGTTTGCCGCATTTGTCCAAGTATTGCCGGAGCCGGGTGACGGGTCGGATTTTAAGGAGGGTTGGAAAGAGTACGAGCAGAATGAAGCGAGAGAAGGGTGGTTTAAGGATGATGGGTATGAGAGAATGCATTTGCAAGGGAGAAGATGGGGTGGGAAAATTACAGTTAGATTTAATACGGTTAAAGGGATTGAATATAAGGGTTCAATTTATGATGCCGCTCCAACTTTTGAGTCCTATGGAGTTCCTCACGGGTCTGCTGGTATGATTGTAAATTGTAATTTTTCCCTTTTTTTTCCTTTAAAATGTTGCGTTCTCATTTTACAACATGAGGTAACCCGGATTTTGAATATTCTTGTTGCGCATAGTGAATATTGCTAATGCATATCTTTATTATATTCCAATTCATTGATTGCCAATTGCAACTTTTATCCGTGCTTAAGTGGAAGCTCAGAACAAGGGACAATCCTTCTTGCTTGTGTGATTCCTAAGGGGCATTAAATAGTGTTATCTTTGGTGATTTGCTGGCGATTGAATGCTGGGGTTGGTCACTATGGTTCTTAATAAAATTGACTAGCTGCTGGGTTAATTGTTGATTGGTAGTGATTGTAATGGTTTGAAGTTTCTATGTTTTGTTTGATGGGTTTGATTCTTAGTTACCCCGTCCAAATATTTTGGTCTGTTTGATAATTTTGATTCTCGATCAGTTAATGCATAATATGTTATTATGTTTGGTGAGTTTAATTATTTTCTTTTATGGATTATTGTGTTTTAGCTATAGTCTATGCTTTTGCTGTTGGAAAATTTTAAACTGAAAGAGTGATTCTTGTTCACAGATTTGGTTAAGGCAGTTCCTGATGACCACAAGAAATTTCTGGCTGATATGGTTTGGGTCCATGAAGAGGTGAGGCTCGTTA
Source organism: Khaya senegalensis (assembly GCA_032402905.1). Lineage (NCBI taxonomy): Eukaryota > Viridiplantae > Streptophyta > Magnoliopsida > Sapindales > Meliaceae > Khaya > Khaya senegalensis. Next base: position 1,213,182 of record CP135540.1, on the reverse strand, counting down.
TCTTTGATTTTCTTTTCTGTCAGAATTCTGATGGGTAACAATCACAAGCCTAGTAGTTATATGGCATATATTTTAAAAAATAAACGATATCAACATGCATATAACTTATATTTAAAAAAGTAAGCTGTAGCAATATGCATATAGCCAGTAGTGATATGTGTCAATTCTTTAACTATGTTTTCTCTGTATTCTCTTGAACAATAAAATGGACACTGTTTTCTGTTTTACTCTGGAAAGAGAGGTTGAAGCCTGTGTGTATAGGTAATCTGCTTTTTCTTTTTCCAGGATGATGTCTGTGTTAAGACTGATGATGGAATTAAACACTGTAAATTGATTGCTGTGCATGCTGGTTTAGAGAAAGGGAAAGATGTTGATGAACAGTTGAAATTTTTGAAAGCAAAGGATACCCGAGTGCCAAAGGTAGAAGCTCTCAGTGGGCGGAAAAATGTATGGGATATACCAAAGGTGATAACTCAATGCCTCTTATTAATAATCACATGCGCTTTAACTGAACTTTCTTATGCTTACTTGCTGGGCATCTAACCACAGTGCTTCCAACCTATGGTTGCAAATATTCTTTAATAGGAGAGATAACTTTCATGCTTATGATCTGAAAGTGAAGCTTAAATGTATGCTGTTTCACTTCTCACAGGAACTAACTGAGGAATTCCCCACAGTTATAGTAAGTGGTCACCATGGTAAACTTCACGTTGATGGCCTTAGGCTAATTATTGATGAAGGCGGCGGACTAGAGAATAATCCAGTGGCTGCAATTGTTCTCCCCTCAATGAGGATTGTCCGTGATACTGATAACTTGGTGAAATAGCTTGGAGTCTCTGATAGATGGCCATACTGAAGCAATTTTATGCTTTAGTACTAGTAGAGTATTATCAATTACATGCGGTGCAGGGCCAGGAATGCCCTTGAATCTACTTCTTATAGCATATACACTTGTTTTGAATTGAGTTGTTGCTAGATCTTGTAATCACATCCAAGCGATTTGCTTGCCCTTGATTGTGCTCACATAAATGAGCCATTATTCTTTGCAACTTTTCGTGAGCTACTTGCTGCCTTCTTGTTATCTTATAGGCATACTAGATAGAGCATAAGCTACAGATCAATGAACAGAGATATTTTTGTGATAGCTTTAGTGAGATGACCATGTTGACTGATAGGAAGAGACTGAGATTGGTATTTCTTTCGTTTCTATTTAATTTTGAAGTCACAATAACTGAAGTATTTAGTAAAAATTATTTTTATTTGAGTGTATTTATTTTCTTTTTTCACTTATACTTTATTGACTATGCTTGCTTATTCTAGTATTTTAGAATAATGCTAGTGTTGTAAACTTTTTATACAAATTTTTTTTCATATAAATTGATGGGATAAAATTATTTTATTGTCAATTATTTTCATAATTTATCTTTTTGTTATTACCATAAGTTTTTCTTTACTTCCCCGTGCACACAAATCTCATTGAGGCGTAAACCGTAAGTTGGGTAATTTCACTTTAGTCCTCCATTTTTTGGGAAATATCACTTTAACTGGCATGCTTAATAAATAGATAAAAATATCCCTAATGTTTCTAGTAATCATCACTTCAGTCTAAACGTTTGAAGTGAATGTCACTTCCATATTCTCTTCGCCTAGTATTATCTGTTCTATTTTTACGATTAGCGGAGGAGTATTTAAGTCATTCAACAAGTGCCATAAACCTTCCCTAGAACACTGCATTTGGACCTAAATTGGTGCCACTAACTAAATGTAAAACGGATACAAGGTATTGTTATCAATTTCTTTGTCTCACTCTTCTACTTCTTCCAATTGAATTAATTCAAAACATCGATCTAACAAACGATTTTCAACAAATTCAACCGATCAAATTTGATTTATGGAGTAGATCAAGAAATTGGAGAGTACACGCAGAAATTAAGAAAAAGAGTGGTGAATAGGAAAAGACTCTAATCAGAGAAATAAGTTCAACCGCAAATTGTCTTATTTCTAATCTGTCCATTACACTTTGCTGTTTCTTGCTTCTGAGTTTTGTCTACTATAAGACATACAAGTTCCACATAGATATATAGTTAAGAGAAGTTAAAAAACCGAGGCTTTTAAACTTTAATCTGCAAACTTGGCCAGAGATGTAAATTGATGTAGGTGGAGTTATTTGGATGAGGTGGTTTGATTCCATGTCCAATAATTACTGTTGTGCTGCAGAATGATTGCTCTCATTTGAAGTTTAATGAGCTCAAGTCAGAGTCCAGCATTCATTGATTAAAGGAATATCTATAGGTTTATATGTGAGAGAAGTTTCTTTACCTAATAGACTAATTTTTTGAGCTAGATACTTGCTCTTACATTAACAAGAATCAAAGATATTTTTGTTCGATCTTTTGGTAGATCAAATGACATTTTTAGCTGACTAATGAACGTGAAAGATGGCCATAATTTTCTTGCCCATTTTTTCCAAGTGTGATGGTAATCTTTGATCAAGGAACAAGGACGTATGATGGCAACATGCAACAACCATAGTAGTTATTTAGTTATTTTGATGCTGGTTGTGTTTTATTTATTTTTATTTTTTTGAATTTTCTACTTTTTTATGCAACTTCTAGTTCTAAATATCACTAATATTGGAAAATTGGATAGAATAATTATTTATTAAAATTTTAAAAAATAGTATACATTTATTTAAATTTTGTTATAATTTGATAACAATAAGATATAAATTATTATAAAAATGTATTAATAAATAAACTATTTTTCTCATAATTTTATTTTTGGAGAGTAAAATTGTACTCATACCTCATCCTTATTAACAAGTAACCTAAAAATATAACAAATGTGAAGTCACATAATGAAAGTGGTATTAATTAAAATATTTTGAATGAAAATGATATTAATTAAAATGTGTTGGATTAAAGTGATAATTCTAGATATATATTAAAAATGTTGACTGAAATGATATTTTCTAAAATATTGAGGATTAAAATGAAATTAGCCCACTATAAATTATTGAAATTATATGATTACAAATGTGTTGGCTGGACATCAATTATTGACATTATTATTGTATTCGCCAATTGAATTGAGTGTTTTCGGAACAAGCTTGATAAAAATTCATCAGTAGAACTCATGATAAAAAGAATTAACTTTGAAAAGAATACCCAAGAATTTATAATCCTATATCAAGATTTATATTTTTAATCAATGTGAGATTTAGACACGTAAAACTCCACCACCACCCCCCAATTATAGTTCTCGGTGGCATCCCATCCTTCAACAAATCTCTTGTTAGAACTCATCCTTTGAAATAAAATTTAGAACTCATCCTTTGAAATAAAATTTACTTGTTATATATATATATACATATATATTGATATTTACAATCCAAAATTTACAAAAATTTATATTAAAAATATGATAATACAAATATAATTTATATTAATAATATTACAACGACGTTCATATTTATATTTAATTTAGATAGTTTTTATTTTTAATAAAGATAAAAAAAATAAGTTATAATATATATAATTATAAATATCTTTTAACTTTAATTATCGTAATAAATTGATAAAATATTTAATTATTTTATTAAAAATAAAATTTATTTAATATTTTTACAATTTTTTATCAGTTTAATCAATCACTTATTAATGTCAGAAAAATAAATGTCAATATGACATCGCAATAATCAAAATATATGGTAACAGTAATCAAAGAATTGATATGATACAACAAGAGAGAATGTTTCGCTGTGCTATAAATGGTTGGATATTTATTATGATTGAAGAACGGTGGGCACAAGGAAATGATGCTTTGGCTAGCTATAAGAAATGTGGCTGCCAGCGGCACGTGACCACCATTCCATGTGCCAACTAATTGAAAACTGGTAGGCAAACGTGGGCATGACGATGTGGGTACGGAGTGTCTGAGCTTTCCCACACCATATTGGAATATACTGCTCTGTGCGCATGTCTATTTTCGTACTTCCACAGCAGGAATAGAACAACAAATAAAAAATTGAGGGATTAAAATGGTAAAAAAAAAATTGGTAAGCTAAAATTTTATAAATTATGAAATTAAATGCCTATGTTTTAAAAATGAGAGGTTAAAGTATAATAAATTTAAAATTAACATGCCAAATTTTTAAAAATAAACTTATAAAGTTTGTGATTAATTGATTTTTTTTTCAAAATATAAAATTTTTTGTAAACCTTAATTCCGAGTCCTGCTACAGCTCTGACTTTGTTCTTGAGGATGGGTGTGAAAATTTTTAAACGGGAGAGTATTTTTTTTATAACCATTAATCATTATATTTATTTATTTACTTGATTATTTAAAATTAAAATTTTTATATAAAAATTTAATTTATTACTTAAAAGTTAATGCATACACATTTATACTTTTGCATACTAAAATTAATTACTTAAAATTAAGTAAACAAATTTAAAATTATAAATATAATATTAGTCTACTTCTAAAATTTTATTTGTGATTAAAAATAATATTCAAAAAAATGCAGATAACAGTGAAATATGCAACATTAAAAAATAATAAAATATAATTTTAATGATGTATATTTGTAAATTTTATGTTATTTTTAAAAGTTTTTATTAATATTCACTAAACACAGCAAAAATTACAAAATTATCCCTAAACTCCAAACTCAGCCAAAAAAGTATAAACATAATGGAATATGATATTTCTGTATGAAGCAAAGATGTTGATATTTTAATTTGATGATGATTAAAAAAAGGGTATATTCTATCTGGATCTTCCGTGAACGATGGATGTTTGCGGTGCTCCAACTACCATACAGCAGCACTGGAATCATCAGGCGACACGCAGGAGGGCAAAACAGTACAAGAAATGACAAAATGGACGTTACATCAGACGTGGGTTGGCGCTTTGACATGTAGACAGCTGAATCTGAGCTGATAAAGATCAGCTGACAACGACGTCGTGGATGGCATTCGTTCTCAAGAGCCATGACCTCCAGTTAAATTCTTTTCCCGAAGGAATTAATTTAAATTCATAATTTCTTTTTAAAAAAAATTAAAAGAACTAAAAGTTAAATATGTTACAGATAGAGGTAAGCAATTGATCCGAATACACTCGGACCATCAAGAACCGACTGAAAAAATTAATTTCAAATTATAATTAATTTTTTTTGAGCAAATTTCAATTCTAAATATTTAGAATCAGAATCAAACTAAAAAATTAATTTATTTTTTAAAAAATTATAATTTATTTATACTATTATATGTAACATAATTTACTTTTTAAAGATAAAATCAATACAAATTCATATTTAATAAATTATTTAATTAATAAATAATAATATTTAAATTTTTATTAAAATTAAAAATATTTATTTCATAAATTTTAAATAAACACTTTAAACTAAAACATTAGATATATTATTAAATTTGTGCAAATAAAATTTTAATGTCAAATATATTTATATTTAATTTAACAAATAATTTATTAAAAATAATACTATTTATCTGTTGAATTATATTTTTTTTCTATCATTGACTCAATTTTTATTTATGCATTTCATTACTTCTTTAATTTAATATTATTGATTTTATTTTTAATTTTTTTTATGAAGCTAAAAATTAAAAAGATTGAGATAACTAATAAATAATGTATCCTGTTTTTGAATTAAAATTAAACTATAATCGAATTAAAATTAAAAAATAAAATATTTTGTTAAATAAGATATATTTTCTGTCTGAATAAAATTAGAACTGAAACTAATTTTGTTCATTCTTAATTACAGAGAAAAAATAGAATATTTGAAACTCACACAAGTGCTATCATATTTTATTGTCTAATTTAGAATTGTTTTCACATGGTCTATTAGCACTTATCTTCTTACAAAGCAAGTTTGCATGTAGGTGTAAAAGAATTATCTTTTTATTATTAAATTTATGTGATTTTATAATATATGTTTAAAAAAGAGAAATTATATCTTTTTATTATTAAATTTTTGTGATTTTATAATTTATATATAAAAAAGGGAAAATTATACTACAAATCAGTGGATAAATGAAACTTTGGGTGGTAGTTCTTTAATGTGATTGGATGTTCTCCTAAATTTTATTTTAAAAAGATACATAAAATTTTTTTTAGAGTATTATTGGTATAATCTCCTTAAGTGATACATTTTATTATGTTATGATACATTAGTAATATTTCCTAAAAAAAGATACACAATTAAAGTATTTTTTACTCTAAGAAAATTTCTTAGTTATGATAATATATGTCTTATTGATTATAGCTTTTAAAAATTAATAATTAATAAATATAATCTATATTGTAATAATTTTAATAATTAATAAATTAATTTGAATACCCTAATGCCATGTTTGGTTCGAATAAACAGAAAAAAATTATTTAATTGCACCATAAAATTATAAATAAAAAATTTTTTATTATTTTTTACTTAGTTAAAAATATTATTAATTTTGAGTTTATTGATTTTTTTAATAATTAAAAATTTCACCATAAAACAATTGTTCGGTTGCAACAAAGAATAATTAAATATCAATAAATTTATAAGTAAGGAATATTTTTATTCAAATTTAAAAAATAATAAATTACTTTTTATTAATAATTTTATGATGTAACAAAACAATAATTTTTTAATTTACTTTTTATTTTTTTTTTATTTCTATTCTTTAAACTAAAAGTAACATAAATATTAAAATTTTTATTATTACTTACCTTTTAATCTAACAGGCACAATACCCACTTATTATAATAAAAATAATGTAATTATAATATATTATCACGTTTAGTTTAGTATTAAAGTATAATAATTTTAAGTCATAATTAAGATTAAATAGGTGTATTAAATGTTAAATTTAATTAAAAATAATTAATTTTAAGTCATAATTAATTTTATTTTTTAAAATTAAAATATCACGTCAATATTAAATCCCAAATATTTTAGAAAATCTAAACTTGCGAACTGTTATTGATATTTGCTTCGAATGCTGCAATGGTAATATCTGATTGGTCAAATGGAGATAGACCAAAGTGAAAATTTCAATCAACACATCAGAAACGGCAAATCCGAAAAAGGAACTCTTTCTCCAATTAGGAAATTCCAAAAATCCAGAGTCAAATCGACAGCCACAAAATACTGCTCAGCCTTTCATTTCTCATCTTCACCACTATTTTTCCCACATGGAAGTCCCCAAGTTACCGGGCCACAGTTATGCTTGATGAATCAGAAAAACGAATTTACAAAAAAAGCCCGAGAAGTAAATGGACGATGGAGAATGATCCTTCGGGACCCAAGTACTCTTCCCCATGCAACTGTACACGTACCACTCCATCGCTTGGTGCCACTGTTGGGCTGCGCGCGGTACACTAACAAACTAATAGTAACGACGCATTTAAAAATCTCGACTGAGATATTTTTCCTTCACGCTTCTCTCGGCGCTTAGAATCTCAACGATAATTTCTAGATCTGTCTCTCACTACTAAGCTCATATCCCGTCGTTTCTTTTCCTTCCTCTCTCTTTTCTTTTTCTCGGTAAAATAACCCTAGAAAATGGTTTATACATCTGGTATACGGTTTCCTTGTGTGCCGTCAGTGTACAAGTCGCCTCTATCGAACTTCAATGGCGATCAGAGGAGTACAAGTCTGTCTTTCTTGTTGAAGAAGAATTCATTTTCACGTACTCTCTCTTTCTGTTCTTACTTTCCTAGTGGTTGATGCTTTTGTTTTCGGTTTTTATTTTTTATTTTTTAGTTCCGCTGTGAAGTTTACTGTCACTCTGTTTTATGATCGAATCAATCTGCTGGTGTTGAGTTACGAATGAAACCGTCATTATATGGGTGTACACGGTGTAAACAACCGTTATTGTAGATGAACTTGATTGGAGTCTTAACTCTATATGCTGTTTAAGTGTCATTACTCAGCTAGTCGTCCTGTTTTTACCAAATTGCTTTTAATTGTGAACATGATTAAGAGACTTGTATGCTAGTGTGATATTTGTGAAAGTTGTCTGTGATTGGGAAAGTTACCATAGAGATATACTCCTCATCGGGACATTTTTTTGAGTTATTGCTTTGGTAATAAATTGACCAAAAAACATGACTTTTAGGTACGCAAGAGGCGTCAGTCTGTAGATTTCTTTTATTTATGGTCTTGATGTTTTGTCAGAGTTCGAAGTTCAAACAGGTTCTGGAAATTTAGCTGATGTTGGATCAGGGATGAGTTCAAACAGGTTTTGGAAATTGAGCTGACGTTGGATCAGGGATAAGTTCAAACAGGTTTTGGTAATTGAGCTGACGTTGGATCAGGGATAAATTCTAATTGGTGGTCAAAAATGAGGAAGCTCATGTTCGTTGTTGTTATGTGGTTGATTTGAAGCGTTCAATAGACAATGGTGGATTGGCAATGCATTTAATGGTTTGACATCCATGTCATAGAAAATGACACTCTGTTGATTTGTATTTCTGTTGTGGTTGTTGCATTTGCTCCCTTCTGAGTGATTTTAGATTATTGCGGTTGATCTTTGGGGGAGGCACAATGTTTTAGACTGCTTATTTTGTGTGACTTGGGGCATTTTCTTGAATGGATGTTGCCATTTGAGATTATTCAAATTCATGTTTTAGAAATGGATCTTGGGACCTTGGTAGTGATCATACTTGGGTTGATCACTCTGACGAATGCAAAATGGAACTATTCTTTGCTTCTGCAATACCTTTTATTGCCCCATAATTTTTGACACGTGTTCCGATTTCCAATTTCTATGCATGATATTATTGTCTGCTTAGGTTAATTGTCAGTTATATGTGTAAAGCTAATTTAATGCTTGTTTGTAGGGAAGATCTTTGCTGAAAAGTCTTCAAAAGATGATGACACATCATCTTTAACAGTTGCAGCATCTGATAAAGTCCTTGTTCCTGGAAGCCAGAACAATGGCCCTTCATCATTGACTGATCGATTGGAAACTCCAGAGACAGTTTCTGAAGATACTGAGGTTTGTGACATTCCTGTGCATATGACCATTTCCTGTTACATGACATGTAATGGATTTGGTTGATGTCAATACATGTTATTTATTTTCAATAAACTAATAATAGAACTAGGATGAGTGCTTGTGTATGAAAATCATGATTGTAAATATTTGCTGAAATCTTTTTGACTTGTTAATTGAATACCTATAATTGTTGTTGTTAAGTTTTGGTTAATTCTTAAGCAGATCGAGTAATTCTTTGTTTTCATTTTACAATACAAAAGGAAAAAGATAGAGAGTAGAGGACCACAAGGCTTGTGGAATGAGTGTTGTGAAGAAACATGTTTTTCTAGCTTTTGAATGATGTTGAAATGCTTGATTGGCATAACTTACCTAAATATAAACCCAAGATTAGCCCCAACTTCTGTTACAGTATGCCTGCTTTTCTCTAACATCTCCCCCTAATAATATAGAAAATGCTAAAGTTGCACAGTGGCCAAGCAACGTACTCTTAGGGTTCAACTGCAGTTTGAAAAAGTAATTTTGGCAGTAGCTGGTGGACAACTGGTCTGCCCCAACAACTCAAGATTCCAAAAGAGTCATCTTTCTGATAACATCATAAGAAGAGACAATCTGTTGTCTTTTGGGGCACCCCAGACAGAATAAATGATCCAAAGTGCTTTGTCTTTCAAGAGCTACATAGCAAGAAAGGTTTTGGGCTATTAGGATAGAACTTGATGAGACCAATTACTTAATTTGGAGAAGTGCAGTACGCATATAGGTGTAATTCATCTTCAGGGAGTCAAAGCAAGATTTGCAAAAAATATAGCTGCCTATACAGTTTTATCCTTGTGTCACTCTTTCTATTATTGAATGGTACTGGAGGCTTTACATCTTTGTGTAAAGGACCATGTCTGTCACTATCCAATTTGATGAATAGTATATAGATGGTTGGAGAGGAAAGCAAGCAGAACCTTTAGGTCCTAGAGGTTTTACCACAGACTCTTGGTTGTAGCTGGATGAGATATCATCATGGATTATGTACTAGGAATGCAAGTTTTGTGTTTCTGGGGTTGTTTAACTTGCAGAGAAATCAAAATAACTAGGTACTTCCTGAACAGGTTGCACAAATTCGTGAGGCAGTGATAGTGTTTCATTAGAATGAAAGATAACCTGAAAATTATATTGACGATTGGAAGAATATATCCCTGAGGATTTTTCAAGAACTTTATCTCTGGCTTGGTTTGAGTGTCCAGAAGTTTCTAAATGTATAAAACTGTGAATGGAGCGGTGGCTCAGACTGCAGTTCTTTTCATTTGATATTGTGACAATCCAGAAATCAGGAAGGGCTGAGACTTTATCATAAAGTTACACCTGTTAATGCCATCTTGCATTGTGGCATGCAAGCTGAGGTATTGTTGGGGCTTTGACGCATTGCAATAACCTTAAGAGGTTGGATCCATTCATTAAATAATTTCCAGGCCGTCATAATTGCTTCCTAATAACTTGTTATCAAAGTACGCTTGGTTGATTCAATTTGTTTATTTTTGTATACATTATAAGCAAGTGTTTATTTTTATAAATATACTCATAAATACATTTCCTTGTACATACATATCTGTAGAGATGCATTTTATGTTAAATACCAAATTATGTACAGAGTACATGATAATGAGAACTCTGCTTACTGGAACATGTTGCATTTAGCAGGCCTAAAGATTTTTGAAAATGAAATGGTAATTTCTTAGGATACTTTACTTGTTTATTGAACCACAAAGATTCATCTTTCTCAACTAATTCCTTACCTGTAAATGTTTCAATAGGGGAAACAGGACTAAATGATGTAGATATTTACAAGTATTGGAAGAAAATGTTTTGTAATTGCTCATTTCCAATCTGAACAATACATATTTGTATCTGATGTTTGTAACTAAGTACGAAAGGTTGATTTTTTTTTCAGAAAGCTTGATTTTTACATACTGTTGTTTTTGTACCTTTATGTCCATGTTTCAGGTACTCAAAGATATAGAGACGCTGGAAGACGATGAGAAAGCTGAGATTGTTTCTTCTTCAGTTGTAGATGATGATGAGAATGCTGAGAGTGAGGAGCTGTTTGTTCCCTTACAGGGGAAAGTAAGCACTGAAAGGAGTGAAATCAAAAGTGCAGTTAGATCAAGGTCCATTCCACCACCTGGCACTGGGCAGAGAATATATGAGATAGATCCAGCTTTGTCTGGTCATCGTCAACATCTTGATTACCGGTGAGATAATTTTCTATCTTTCCTGATACGAGTAATGCTTCAACTCTATTTGAAAGACTCATTGGCCTAAAAGATTGGTTTCTAGTGCATGATTTTTTTATAATCTAGGTACTTTATTGTGAGCAAATGTTTCTGTTATTTTTCTATTCTTCTATGTATCTTTTGTCTTATTTTTCCTGTTTCCTTAGTTGATTATATATCTAAGGTAGGTCCAAGGCTTTAATATATTATTTTGATTGCAGATATGGACAGTATAGAAGAATGCGTGAGGAAATTGACAAGTGTGAAGGTGGTTTGGAGGTGTTTTCTCGTGGCTATGAAAAGCTTGGCTTCGTACGCAGGTATCACACATTTCCTAACTCTACATGCTGGTGGGGCATTAATATCTTATTTGCTGCATGTAGATCATGGCCACCAGCCTGCGCAATCACTATTTAATATACAAAGGGTTGTTCTATAATTTTTCTTATTATTTTTTATTCCAAAGAATAGTAATTAAAAGGAAATTAACATATGGAGGAGATCTCTCATGTTAAGCTGAGAAGAAAAATATAAAAATTCATTTTGCTTAGTATTTGCATCAAACCTTACTTGTATTGTTGCAGTACTGGGGATCAAGTAATTTTTTTTTTCAACTCTGTAGGTTGGCATAAGGATTATCGTTTATCAATATCAGTTTAGGCCTCTGCAATTTTCTTGCTTAGGACATGATTTGGTGTTACTCGTGTCATTAAGCATGTCTTTCTTTTCCTGGTGTCTCTTCTCACTAAAGTTTAATCTAATACAAATCATGCCATGGGTTGAGAAACTGACGGATGTTATCGTGGTTTGTGGTTATGCCATAGAAAAGAAGAAACTTGTGCCTGCGGTGGCAGCTTTTTTGCAATTAATGAGTGTTGGGATATCGTACATGCTTTCTAGTAATCATAATATATTATTCTTTAGCAGTTTAGGATGTGGCTGGTATGTCTAGCAGCAGATTAGTTAAAAAAGTTGGGACATAGAAAATTTATGTAAGTCTGTAGAATTAACTGTCTTTTTCTTCTGTAAGGTGGCACTGAGTGTTCGTGGATCATAACTGTCTTATATTTTGTTCCCATAGATATGTTCTCTTTATTGGTATATTTGCATGTATGTTTCTTATTTTCAATTTAAAATATAGTCGAAATATTACGGTCGCCCTTATATTCTAATCTAATTTTATTTCCTTGAAAATTACTTTAGTGATGAGTTCATGAGCAGTTGCTGAAAATAATTTCAACTGGTTTTTCAGTGCCAAAGGTGTAACGTATAGGGAGTGGGCACCGGGAGCTAAGGTAGGTTTTGATTTTATGTGTTTAAGGTTTTAACTGTTTTTCCTAATTACCTCTTGACAAGGCTAAGAGTTTGTACGAGGATAAGCCCATTCAAGTCTATGTTGGAATCTGATCTGCTAAATCTCAGTACATATATTTGGAAAAAATGAAAAATAAATTCTACCATGAGATTTGTCCTCTAACTTATGTAAAATACTTGTTATATTGATATATGAGAATGGAAGAATGAGGTCTAGGCTTTAACTTTGTTCCCAGAATACATGATGAACTTTGTATATGATGATTTCAGTAACATGACTCATGTACATTCTGGATGCTGTTGATATTTCCTTTCTGTCTTATAACACTGGAATTAAATTAAATTTAATACTCTTTCTAGCAATAACTACTGATAATTTGACTGTTAATATAGTCTCAAATATTAAACTTGGCCCCTCAGTTACCTCTTTTCCCTTCTGAAACTTCGTTATGTTAAATAAATACTTTTGGTAGACATGTAAAATTTGGTTGTTTTCTTTTCATTCATATATAATGATTACTTCATTTTTCAGTCAGCATCTCTGATTGGAGACTTCAATAATTGGAACCCTAATGCAGATATTATGAACCAGGTATGTCATCTTTTCTTTTGTAACTTCAAGTTTCAGCTGAGATTAAATCTCCTTAGTTGCACTGACACTGTTATTAGTTTTCCTTGCTGATCCTTTATGGAAAGAAAACTAAGATAAAAATGCTTAATGTTTATGAAGGATGCCTAGGTCCAATAATTTTAACTGTGTTACTTTGTTGATATACTTCAATTTGTTTTGTTTCGTAGGTTGATTAAAGAATCTATTTTTGGAAAGATGCCACATGTTATTTAAGTTTTAAAAAATAGATATATTTTTTTCTGAAAAAAGAAAAGATGCTGTGTGTTTCTCACTTTACATGAAAGAGTTGGCAGTCTTGAATTTTGTTTAGGGCCTATAACCCCATCATGGTAGCTCTAGGTTGGGGAAAAAATAATAACCGTGTCATAATTTTATCATGGTAACTTCTGACCATTACTGGCATTTAGTATTTTCATCTTGGCTGTGAATACTTTCCTTTTTCAGTTTTTATAATCATCATCTAGTGTTTCAATACCACATGAAATTCATCCACGATTTATGAGCAGAACGAGTTTGGGGTCTGGGAGATTTTCTTGCCAAACAATGCTGATGGTTCACTGCCTATTCCTCACGGTTCTCGTGTGAAGGTAACATTTCTTGTGGATGACATTATAAGTCTGGCTCTACAAAGTGTTTTGACTGTTTGGCAATAATTATTGCTCATAAGATTTTGTACTTCTAATATTTTTGAATGCAAAGCAAATATATAATTTGCATCTCTTCATTGCTAGTTGACATTTCATTGTTAGTTGACATTTCATTGTTAGTTGGCATTTATTTAATAACTTGGTTTGAAAATTATACATTGAAAGGCATTTTAATACATACAGCTTCTTTCTCTTTTCCTTTCGTTTTCTCTTTTTGTGGAACTTAATTGGAAAAGAAGATAATGTAAGTTCTTATAATGAAACCCTCTGGTACATTGGGCGATAACTTTTACACAATGCAATTTTTTCAGATTTAGTGCATCAGTTGCAGTAGTAGTTTGGTAGTCATTGTAACTGACCAATATGCTGAATTAATCAGAAGCCAGAAAATGTTAATTGTGGTTTATGCTTGAAGATTTTGCCTACATATAGTTTCGAGAGTCACAAGCCAGAAGGAAATAGAAAAGGTCAGGAGAGCTCAAACTTTGATTGAGAGCTTTCCCCGCATATTTCTTGTTTTCTCTTGGTTCAAAGATGATTGTGATGGATGCATTATTGAATTTGCTTCTCCTTGTGTTTGATGATGCATATTGCTTTTCACAAACTCCATTCACTCCCAATTGTATGAGGCAATAAAGTAACTCTAAAGATTTTCAAGTGGGTGTTTCTTTCTCTTTCTTTATCATTATTATTATTTTTTCCTTATTTTATCTGATCATTAATTATCTGAATCCCCAGTTAAAATTGATTTTTATTTGTTTATTTATTTATTTTTTGCATAATTGGGAAGCAGCTATAAGCTAAAAGGTTTTGCATTCCGAAAGCCTTGTAGATTCTGGGTTTTATTTGGGATATTTTTGCTCAGTTGAGATTCTTCATTCTGGAGTTTTCTGGCTTTTTTGGTTTTCTGGGACTCAACAATATGTGATTTTTGGATTTGTACAAATGAATTCATGCATTTTACTCAGCGGCACTGTGCAGTTAGATCCTTATTATGGTTTAATACTAAAGTTATGTTATGTGCTGATTTTGATACTTGCTGTTCATTCTTGTGTTTTAGTTTGGAACTAGAACACATAATATGGTTATGTTTGTTATCATAACAAGTATGCCCTGTTTACCATAATCAATTCATGGGGCTGTCTCATTGTATCCATGATTCTGCATCTGTAACTCTGTGGTTTTGCTGTCAAATTGTCTTGATTTTGATCATTTATTTATAGATTCACATGGAGACTCCATCTGGTATTAAAGATTCCATTCCTGCTTGGATCAAGTTCTCTGTGCAAGCTCCGGGTGAAATCCCATACAATGGCATATACTATGATCCTCCAGAAGAGGTGTGGTTCTGTAGTTTTTTTCTCTCTCTAAGTACTTCAAAATATTTCTTAAAAAATTATGATTCGGAATGAGACGCGGCTGAAATGATATGGAAGTTTGGTAAATAAATGCAATATTACTATCAAAATTTGGCGATAATGTTAGGAATGCTTTGAGGATAATATGGAAATTTTAGTGATAATTTTGATGATACTACTGCAATCAGATTTTACTATGCAATGATATTAATACCTGTGCATTTCCTCTTATAAATGTAAGATGATGAACAATCTACAGATTGTTAATTGTTACCTTAGGGGCTGCTACGTATGATTCTAGATGGACTAGCTGATTATTTTAACTTCCATTAAACACTCAATATGATAAACTTAGTTGTTGTCCATCTATATTTGGTGCTTGTCATGATTAATGATGCTCAATCTTTTACAGGAAAAGTATGTGTTTCAACATCCTCAGCCAAAGAAACCAAATTCACTTAGAATTTATGAGGCACATGTCGGAATGAGTAGCACGGTATGTTTCTCCCTTCACTCTCTCATGTGGTGATCTGTTACACTCTGGTGCTCTGTTTCTTTGGTGGGGAGAAGTTAGATTTATGTTAGCACTGTGACAACTCTCTAGAGTGCACCTTTTTCTTGTTTTCCTTTTCTGATGTATACCTAAATGCAATATGTTGGATTGTACTGTTATAAAACACTTCAAGCCTGCTTTTATAAGGTAGAGACAGACCTTAGCCTTGAGCCAAAAGGAAAAAGAAGTCTTATCAGGTATACAATTTACATCCAATCCTTCTATTACGTTGCAACAATCAGTTGCACTAAACTGTGAAAAACCTTTCGATGAAGCATCTCAAAGCACCAAAAGGGTCAGTTGTTAGCTTGCTGCGGTTTGCATTCCCAGAAGGCTAAGAAAAGTTGATGCGGTTGTTATGATGATGCATGTCCAATAATTGTGAATTGGCATGGTAACACATAGAGAACTCCTATCAAATTAACCATGCACCACAAACCATGAGAGGATAACATCCACAACTGGTAAAATGCATTATTTGGGGGAGAGGAATGTGGGCCTTCCTTCCAATTTGATAGATATCCAAAGTTGAAGAATACTATGCACCAATTGACTTCCAATGTAGATGCTGAAATAATTGCTAAATTAAGTATTTTTTTCACTGTTAATTTTATAGCATCTATTTTTTTTTTCCAAGAAACAAATTGGGCAGAAGCAGACAACATAGCATTTCAATATCATCATTTTCTCTTATGTAAAATCCATAAAGTAAAAGGAATGTTATGTTTATGTAAATAATATAATTGTATTTATGTAGTGAATTCTTTTACTCCTTTAGGAAATTTGGACTTCATTTTACATGTAAATGTGTTTTGTTTCCCCTGTAGGAGGGACTTGGTCCAGGGTATGGATGGCATATAATAACAAACACTGGAAATGGGTCTATGATTTTGGTTATTTTCCTTTCACTAGAGTATTCTGATGATCTATGGTCCTGCTTAGAATTACAGTGTCATTACATTGCTTTCATTTGTCTGCCTTTTTTCTTTCTTTCTTTCTTTCTTTCTTTCTTTCTTTCTTAGTACAGACAATTCTCAAACATTTACCATATTTTGATGCTTCTATCCACTTTTATCTTACTGCTTTTTTGCATCATTGCATCAAATTTCCTATTTTTGTAAAGTAGTTCTGTCTTCTTCTCCTCCCCTTTTTATTATTTCTATTTTTTTTTATAATGGAAGATTAACAGTTAATGTGGGAAAATAAGTTCCACAACCTTCCTTGAACATGTTTAATTTTTTTTCCTCTTCCATTGTTATGTTTTATTAATTCTTTTCTTCTCACACTATTATCGACTATGAAATGCAGGAGCCCGTTATTAACAGTTATGCCAACTTCAGAGACAATGTGCTTCCCCGCATTAAAAAACTTGGCTATAATGCCGTTCAACTAATGGCTATCCAAGAGCATTCATATTATTCTAGCTTTGGGTACTTTCTTTTTCTAAATTAGGTCCAACTCATTGTATACTCCGTCCTTTGCATTTTTAAACCGTACTCAACAATAAGTTGTGAATTGACTAGACACTTTCTCTCTTGACTTAATGTTTGATATTGGATGGTGGATATTGGGATGGTGGCTCTCTTTTTTCATTAATTTACTTACAATTTCTCTTCATGGATGTAGGTACCACGTCACAAACTTTTTTGCACCCAGCAGCCGTTGTGGAACTCCTGATGATTTGAAGTCTTTGATAGACAGAGCTCATGAGTTAGGCCTCCTCGTTCTTATGGATATTATTCATAGGTACAAGCAAAATTTGAAGAGAATTACTGTAGAAATATCTGTTGGCTTATTGTTATGCCACTTGTGTGTGTGCTTGTGCATAATAAGCTTTATTTACTTGTTAGTTCTGATGCCACTGCAAACAACCCCCCACCTTTCCCAAACAAGGAAGAGGAAGAATCCATGCATGCAAGTTTTATGAACATGTGACCTTGACGACTTTAAAAACTGTGGATCTTGGATGAGATAGCATGTTGATTTTGTATCATAACTGAACATTGATCTTTATCGCAAAGTAATGGCCAAGGATAGGGCTCATGAGTTTTCTTTGATCATCATATAAGATCTACCTGATACAGTTATTCTGAAGCTCAATCAATTTTATTTCAACACGAGTCGAGTTCTTCTCCATCAGGGACAGTAATGGAAAATTAGAAACTCAGTTTTAGGAAATGTTTTATTTGTAAGTGTATGGGCATTGTGTTTATTTTGAGACAAATCGTTACTGGTTTGGGTTAGATTTAGTCTCTTTAAATTTGATTTTCTACCTCAAATTTTATTGGTGTACTTATTTGGTGTATGTTTTGATGTCCTTTGGTTGTCTAGGCCATTATAAATAGAGCCTTGTGTTTAGTTTTAAGTTAAGACATTTATTGAGTATTGATATTATGACAATTAACTTCTCCCTCTATTCTCCGTGTTCTTCTTCCCTTTCTAATAAATTCAATCTCTTTTTCTCTAATTTATGTTATTTTCTCTTGCTGACCTTGATCTTTTCTTCTCTCCCTTTCTTTTTCCCCTGCTTTTCTACATCACACTTTTCCTCAGGGCAATGTATTACGGAAATGACACTGTTTACTGCATTCACTTGTGTATTTTATTATGGAATGTCCCAAACATTTAATGTGATAGCATCAACTTCTGAATCACTTAACGATATTTTTGGACTCACAAGGCAATTTTCATCAGTTTGATGCAATGGTTTTCTTTTTCAGAAAAATAAAAAATCCTCTTCAGATGTTGAAATTTATTTGTAAATCTCAGTTCTTTTTTGTTATTTCTTTGCAATACATTCATGTTTGCTTTAAACTTTTATTTTTTTCTTTATGATATCTAACTTGTACTGTCCAATCAATGCAGCCATGCATCTAATAATGTTTTGGATGGGCTGAACATGTTTGATGGAACTGATAGTCATTACTTCCATTCTGGTTCACGAGGTTATCATTGGATGTGGGATTCTCGCCTTTTTAACTATGGAAGCTGGGAAGTATGTGCTTTTGCCAAACTTCAAAGACACATCACATTTTGGTGAATCTTTTTCATTTTTTTTTCCTTTATTGCTATATTTAGTATGAATTGATTTTTAATTCTTTTTGATATAGGTATTAAGGTTTCTTCTTTCAAATGCAAGATGGTGGCTGGAAGAATATAAGTTCGATGGATTCAGATTTGATGGTGTGACTTCAATGATGTACACGCACCATGGTTTGCAGGTATTATCTTATAGCTTGTGGATTTGATGCTCCTTGTTTTTCTAGATGAGGTATAACAACTGGCTCTCATGTCCGGGTGTTGGTAATGAAGGTTGTAAATGCTAATATACCAGTGGGAGGAACTAAATCTGGTTATACTTTGTTTCCAAAATTAACTTAACGAAGCCTAATTCAGACAAGCTGTTTCAGCATATAGATCTATCTAGAGCTGTAGATAGTGAACCTACTGTTAAACAACCAATTAAAAGATAAGCTGTTAGTGAATGATTTGGCAATAAATTTCAACCATCCTCGATGTGTAGGGAATTGACCTCCCTCAGTTGTGGGGTTGCCTGCTGATAAATAGTTTAGGGAGTTTTACCACTGGAGTGCTTGTTGCTTCCTTCATTAGGGCACAATACTAGTTTTTCTGTCACAGTTCAAACAAATCTATTCTGTGCCACTTGATATCCTAAATCACTATAGAACTTATCTTGCTTTCAATATCTTAATTATTCCTTTAATGAGTGTTAAGTTGCTACTTAACTTAAAAGTTTAAGCTATTAGATAAGGGCCCATCAATAATCTTTAAGCTGTAACACTTCTTACATGCAGTTGCATGTGAACCAAACACAACCACCTTAAACTTAACAATAAACACATATAGTAATTCATTAGTAATGAGGTCTGAGCACAAGAATACTGGGACAAACTAGCTTTGATACCATGTTAACTTACCACCTTTAAGCTACTATCTGGCAAAGGCCTAACAATGGTACTTAAATCTCTAACAATGTTATTGTAGAACATAGTTTAAAGCCTGCTCAACTTATGATGTGGAACTTGGGCAAGAATGGCTCTTATTTTTGGGAACTACATTTGGTGGTATACTACTCTATTGGCCCTTTGATTTTCTTATGCTGCAGGTAGCATTCACCGGAAGTTACAGTGAGTACTTCGGATTTGCAACTGATGTAGATGCTGTTGTTTACCTGATGCTGGCCAATGATTTGATTCACGGGCTCTTCCCTGAGGCTGTTACAATTGGTGAAGATGTATGTTCTATAGTCTTCTTGAAAGCATGATGAGCATCCCTGTGATTCTAGTCCTCAACTTTCCCTGCAGGACTATGAATTTCAGTTCAATGAAATAACATTTCTTATACAGGTTAAATCAATGAAAGTGCATGCATGCATAAGCTTGTGAGATCATTCTCTTAAATTATCAAATTGTGTGAATGCTGGTAGAATTAATTTACTAAGAGCAGAAATATGGTTAATTTGTATATGTCCCATGGTTTGTAACTCTTCTGTTTGATTGTCTGAAAGTAAAAATAGCCGATTTTTTGCGTGTGATTAAGTACATAGTTATAGTAGTCTCTATTTGTCTCAGCAAGTTGAATTAACCAAAAACTGTGATAAGGAACTTCCTTGAAAATCTTCCTTCAGCGATAAAACACCAATGAATATCTTTTATGTCGTTCAGTTGATTGTACAATTGTTTTACTTGTGCAGGTTAGTGGAATGCCAACATTCTGCATTCCTGTCCAAGATGGTGGTGTGGGATTTGATTATCGTCTGCAAATGGCCATTGCTGATAAATGGATCGAGCTGCTTAAGTATGTTCTTACTAGAAGTCCATATGATTGTTACCATTTGACAAACATGAAGCTAGAATCTCTTTGTATAATGTATTTGACATATCAATTTATATGCTTTTCATGTTCCTATGTATAGGAAAAGGGATGAAGATTGGAAAATGGGTGATATTGTTTTCACGCTGACCAACAGAAGGTGGATGGAAAAGTGTGTGGCTTATGCTGAAAGTCATGACCAAGCTCTTGTTGGTGATAAGACAATCGCATTCTGGTTGATGGACAAGGTTACATCCACTTACTTGTCTGCATATAATTTAAGCTAAAGAACATTTAGACACCTTCATAAACTAAATGCTGTAGAAATGCTTCTTGGTTCTTGGGAAAGAATTTTGGAATTGTGCAATGTCAATGTTTTCTGTGTTCTTAGTTATCTACATTTCATTCTGAAGGGCATGCATGCACCTTCATTCGCTAAGATTAGCGTTTTAGTTGTAGGATATGGATAGGTCTAAATCAATAGTTTCACAAGTTTGACCCATATCCTTTTTCTTATTGTGTATGATTTTAAAGTAATTTCAGATATCCATTTTTGAATAATGCATCTTAACATAACTTTTCATATCA
This sequence comes from Khaya senegalensis, assembly GCA_032402905.1. Lineage (NCBI taxonomy): Eukaryota > Viridiplantae > Streptophyta > Magnoliopsida > Sapindales > Meliaceae > Khaya > Khaya senegalensis. The sequence continues at coordinate 1,191,989 of CP135540.1, read as the reverse complement.
TCCCACAAATCCATGTCTCAGATGAGCCTGAGTCTCTCTACCTCTGTGTATATATGCGTGGTTGTCCTTGAGATTTGAACCGATTTGGGCTAGAAGATGGGGTTGTTTATTCTCGGTGATTTGTTTCTTTCTCATGGCTAGCATTCTGTGCCAGTTAATTGAGTAACATAGGCAATGTTTCTTTATGAAAGTCTTTGTAATTGACAATTCAAGTTTTTATGGCTTCCATTCTCAGATCTGTTCAATTTAGATTTTGTACCTTACTGCAGGATATGTATGATTTCATGGCTCTGGACAGGCCATCAACTCCCCTTATTGATCGTGGAATAGCATTACACAAAATGATCAGACTCATTACGATGGGATTGGGCGGGGAAGGATATTTGAACTTTATGGGCAATGAATTTGGACATCCTGGTAAAGTCAATTGTTACTAATATTCACAATTATTATAACTTTGTTAGTTACAGTTTTTTGAGTATTAATCTGATGGTTCTCAAATGATATGATATTATTCTTTCTCCCTTCTTCTTTATTTAGAGTGGATTGATTTTCCAAGGGGTGATCAGCATCTTCCTAGTGGTCAACTAATTCGTGGGAACAATTTCAGCTATGATAAGTGCCGGCGTAGGTTTGATCTGGTAAGTTTCTGGCTCATTGATGGAATGAGACGGGAGTGAGTAGTTTGAAGGAAGAAGTTACGATCTTGGTAACTGTCATGTTGGCTTTTGTGACTGCACTGCAGAACTAAGTCTTGGTGTTCATTCTGATGCACAAAACAACACAATATTTAAAATGTGCTTTTCTTTGGCAAAGTATATTCAACCCTTTTTCTTTTAGACTACTTCTTGGTCAGGAGCCTGGTAATGTATTTGTGTTTGTAGGTAGTACATTTTCTTAATTTATCCTTTCAGTTTTAGTTGATATACAATTTGAAGTTGTGTATGTTAATATACATTTTGAAAATTGTGTATGCACTTGTTTTATATGTTTAGCATTTGAGGTCACAATGAGTAACTTCTCTACATTTAAAATAACTTTCCCATGCCTGGGCTTTTGATAGCATTTCCAAAGTAGTTATCATTTTTTGGTTGTATATATCCAGGGGGATGCTGATTATCTAAGGTATCGCGGAATGCAAGAATTCGATCGGGCAATGCAGCATCTTGAAGAGAAATATGGTGTAAGTTCTACTTGAGCTAAAACATCTAGTTTTATTGTAAAGTCCTTGGACTATTTGTTTACTTTGTTTTATGTATTTCTTTACTGGAAAACTTATGCTGTTTGTTAGATTATAAATATTTATATTTATATTTTCTGAGATGCTTGAAGCCAATTATGATGTATTATGTGATATATTTATGAATTGTTGTTTATGAATTTTAATCAATCATGAGGGAGACTTGGCTTTGGTTTCCTCCATCAAATGTAAGATGTGGAGTAGCAGTTTCTCATTTTGGGAATGGGCTGACTGTCTCAGTTTACAAGTTGCCTTGTTACCAGTGTTATTTCTACAATTATTTTTTGTTGCTTTTTCTTGATAATTTGTATGAAACATGTTGTGTGGTCTCTGTGATCCATCAGAATTAGAATGAAAAATGACTCACTGATTAAACGTCAATGCAGTTCATGACTTCCGAGCACCAGTATATATCACGGAAGGATGAGGGAGACAGGATGATTGTCTTTGAAAGAGGAAATTTGGTTTTTGTCTTCAACTTCCATTGGAGTAACAGCTATTTTGACTACCGAGTGGGCTGTTTAAAGCCAGGAAAATATAAGGTAAAATATCTGATACTTTGTACTGCTTTTTATTTCCCCATTTTCATATGTTTAGCTTTGACAGAGTAATACATTATATGCATCTGTCATTATTTCTTTGGTACAAAATGTTTACCTGTTTTGGTTTTAATATTTAAATGGAAATATGTGATCCTAAAGCAATTATCCTGTAATCTAGAAGTGCTAAAACCAGGGTAAACAATGTGCTATAAGCTGTTCTAGATTTTTGTTTCATCTGTACATGCTTTCAGCAGAACTAAGTGGTGTATTCTCCATTATTTGGGCCAAGTACGTATATATTCTACTGCTTGAGTTATACAACTTACAAAGAACCCTTGATATAAATAATCAAGAGTCATAAAATTTAATGATATTAGGTCCCTAAATTTACGAGACAACTAAGTGTTACCATCATCATAAAAAGGTATAGATCTTATACAATGTATCGAATAAAAAGGTCCCTGAGTACTCTAGGATGCTTTTTCATTTTGGTCCTCAACCATTTTGAATTAACAGGTGGAAACTAACAGGTGGGAACTTGTGTAATAAAATTTGGCAAACTATGCCCTTATTTAATAAAACATAAATGCTCAAAGGATCTAGGTGTGATTACCCATAAATAAATCTGTACCCAACCTAAAGCTGTCACCCAGTGAAGATGACTTCAGTCTGCCTTTTGTTTGTGTCTGATTTCTGATAGTTACTTGGATAAAATTTTCCCTCGGCAACTGAGAAGTTGTAGTCATTGAAACACAACCAAGTTCTTGTGCTACTTGTAGCCTGAGTATCTGCAAATTTTTACACCATTGAACAAGTTAGACCCTTGTATTTCAAGGTAAGCAATCTGAATTTCATTTCACTACTGCCTTTTGACAACAAAACAGAAAGAAAAGAAAATGGTAACAAACAAACTCAAAACCACCAAGGCTATGCACTGGAGGCTGAAATAAAGAAACTAATAACTATGGGAATGCAGCTAAAGCTTATTGGTTCATTTATTATTGCTTCCTATGCAGGTTGACCTTCTTACAATATGTTTAATCGTCTACAAAATCTCCATGGTTGTTCCAAATTTCTTCGTTTTCTTCATCCATGCTATTCATCTAATTGCCAAATTAGATTTCCTCCTCTTCCTTTCCTCACTTTGTTGCCTGTAAACAAGAACAATTTATGCGTAGTTTGGGATTTTTGTGCTTTCTTTGTATTTTGAAAACACAACAATTAAAGTGTTTGGTAAACACCAAACTTTTAGTGGGTACCACTCATTTTTCCACTTATTTGACATCTTTTATTCCACCACAGTTGTAGTTTCAAAACAACACCACCTCATTCCCAATCAAAGCCATACTCCACAGCAACTTCACTCAGCCATCCTTCCCTCTGAGTCTCTGCAGCAGCATGTTGAGACCTGATATCCCATTCTTTTTCCTATTAGGAAATTTAAACTAGTTTTGTCTTTCATTTTTGTAGCTCTTTAGGTTGGTCGTGATGGATCTTCAGCCACATGAACTTCAACACTTACCTTGGAAAGGAAAATCTTCATTTATGGCCATAATGCCCGGCAGCTAGAAATGATCTACTCATTAAACTTACAATTTGCTCATTACAGAGGAAATCACAACTGAATCTGCAAATAATATTCCAAATGTACCCATTTTCCTTAGGTAGGTAAATTCAGGATCATACTTTTGAGATTGTCGGTGGGGGGTTTTTTTTTTTTTTTTTTTTTTGTCTCTAAGGACTAATTTAAAGACTGCATCCTTTATATGTATTTGGCATCTTGCCTTGTTAAACTGACTCAAGACCTCTGCTTTCTTTCTTTTCATTCCTCCACAATTAGCATGAATTTTGGCCTTTTAATTGATTCCACAATTTCAGAATTAGTTCGAAAAATGGTCTTGGCACTTCATTGTGCCCCAGTTGATAGCAATCTTGACAAAATTGAACTAGTGAAAATGAGGATCAAAGTACATCCAAAGCAAGTCTTCTGCACTTTTCGGGCAGGAAAGAAAAATTCTCTTCCAGTTGATGAGTGGTCAAGAAAAGTTATGCGGTAAACTCTATTAATTGTACCTTGGATGGCCCTTGAGCAACACATGTCCAAGAAATTATAGCATAATTTGTACTTTTGAGTAAAATAGTTGATTTGGCAGAGGATCATCTTTAAATTGTTCTAGGAGGACTTTAATAAGCCGGCAGCATGATGAATGGATTATTTTTGTTAAAGGAATTTGCTAATATTTGGTGCAGGGAGGGTGCAAGCCTTAGCAATTGGATGCCTTTTGATGGATAATTCTTTTGTGTGCTCAAGGCATGGGCATGATGAAGTGATCTTTTTGATATTCATGCTATTACCCATTAATTTTGCCATATTTTGCCTTCAGTATTGTCTCCCTTGAATACAGATTTTTTTTTTTTTTGGTAACTTTAAACAAAATTCCTGTGGCTATGCTTGATTGAATTGTATTTTCTCATATGTTCTAATTTTGTAGTTCCAATTGTGTACACTTTCTTCCAGATTGTCTTGGATTCAGACGATTCACTGTTTGGAGGCTTCAGTAGGTTGGACCACAATGCTGAATACTTCAGCTCGGTAAGAATTTCACCTGTGAAAAATTCTTTTCCTGCTCTTGCTCATTTTTCTTCTATTTCTTGTTTAGTTATGGAAGTTTTAAATGCAATGACGCATGGGCAGGAAGGATGGTATGATGACCGACCCCGTTCCTTCTTGGTGTATGCTCCAAGTAGAACAGTTGTGGTCTATGCTTTGGTAGAGAAAGAATTGGAACCTGTTAGAGGATGAAATTAATAAAACAGGGCCTTCTCTAAAGGGTGACTAGAGATCTCCTTCTGTCTTAGCATTCCCCATACTAATCTTGAGAATTAAGAGTGCTGTGCAGAGTCCTATTGAATTACGTTGCCTTTTTTTTGGCAGTTTTAACGCCACATAAAGGAGGTCAGGTCAGCATGAACACGAGTAAAGGAGAGCATACGTGCAAAATTGCAAATTCATGTGGAGCATTGCAGACCAATGTTTCGCAATTATGTAAAAAGTTTCTGTAAATGTTTCTTGTGTTTCTTGCTTGGTTTGGCCAAGTTTATGAAACGAGGTAGTTTTCTATTTTATGTCGCACTATGCATTGTGATGTTATATCCGAATCCCACTGAAAGTAATAATAATGCACAATTGATCATGCACGGAATTACTAGATCATATATTTCTCTGTGGTAGAGTAGTATGTATGATCATGCTGCAGCTTGAGTTTATGAACTCAAACTGCTACTCCAGGTCGTCGTCAAGGAGCCAGTAAACCTCTGCTTCCAAACCATTATCTTTGTGGCCTCTTAGGGCATGTCAGTGTAAAGTTTTTGCTTTGACACGTGTTTGAACAGTTGGGAAAAGTTTTTTTTTTTTTTTTTGTCCTTTCTGATTATGGATACATTATCAGGATTTTTCTTCTTGTGTAATACCAATATTCTATTGGGGTTTACTGAGATTCGAAATTATTTTCAGTTACAACACAAACAATTGACTCCACAATTTTTTAATTCATTATAGAGTTTATTTACATTTTATTTCTTTTATAAATAGCACTGTTTTTAGGTTCATTTATAAATATGTTCAATTTCAAAAATAGTAGTTCTTCTGATAAATTGTCCATAGAATTAGAATTTTGTCTAAATTTTTAATTATAAATGTAAAATTTAAAATAATTAATATAAAAATTTTAAAAAAGTAATAATACATTCATGTATTATATCCAAATTTCTCTTATACAATTTGAACAAAAATATTTAATTAAATTTGATGAAATAATTAAAATTTTATTTTTCAATTTCAAATTTAAAAAATTTCATTCCATATGATAACAAGGTACTCAGGAGAGGTTACCTTGGTTCCTTACTAATAGACTATTAGATTGAGTAATTTCTTTCCATATTTGAAATAATAAATACTAGTAAGTATTCATAGACATGATAACATTTAATTAAAATTATATGTTATATTGAAAGCTTTGAAGATATTAAACTCAAATTTAAAATTTTAGACAATGTTTTTTGAAAAAGTATATTTAAAATTTTAAATAAGTATGAATTTTATTTGTAAAATTTGAATATAAATATTCAAATGATCTATTTAATTAAAATTTTTATTATCTAAACTTTACAGTTAGATTTTAAAAACTCTCAAATATATGAAAAATAATATTTTGATATGTTTACTTTTTAAAATATCTATATTTTTTTTAATATTAAAAATTTTAGATATTTTTATGAGATATATTTTTTTTGAAGTTTTGTTAAATCATACATAAATATAAATTTTTTTAAAACTAATTTAAAATAATAAAATTTTTACATATCATCGTTATTTCACTAACAAAAATAGTAAAATAATCAAATAATCTTAAATTTTCACTTCTCCTCTTCTTCTTCTTCTTCTTTTTATTCTTTCATATTTTTTCACTTAACGAACCAATATCACTCACTTTTACTTCTTTTAACTAGAAAAAAACAACCTACAAATGAAGAACAAACAAAAGTTGATCTTAAGCTCTTAATAGCTTAAGCATAAAAGAGAATAAATGATAGGAATTCTACAAATTATAATGGGAAAATGGTGAGTTTGTATGAAATATTTTATTTATTGTTATCATTATGATTGCAATCTTTTTTCAATCTTAGACCACATATCCACATAAAATCATTTTATCATATTTTATATTGTTCTTGTGCTTCTGACAACAAACATTGTTTTTTTCACTAATTCTATTGCCATATAGAAGTTGTAATCTTATATTATTTTCAATTTTTACAATAATATAGAAACAACCATGCAGTTTGAACAAAATTTTCTTTTATTAAGCTCTCTTTAATTCTATCTATGATTGCCAGAAGTAAACCCAAACTTATCCCTAACAACATCATAATAAACCTTTAATGCGAGTTGCTACCTATTCTAGAATATTACTATATTGGTGGTTCTCTCATTATACTTTCAATATCTCACTTTTTCTCCTTTTGAAATGGGTTCCTCCTCTACTACGAATTCTCATTTCGATTGGTTTACACTTATAATTGAACTATCTTCTAATGCACTAAAGCCCCTTATAAGGTCAACTCAACTGAATTGGTAGTAGTTGTCTTTGTCTACTAGAGTGGTGAATGAAAAGCATATCCTCATGAAAGAGATGACTTACGACACTTCTTTTACTTACTCTATTAAGAAAGGCATACTCAATAGTTTTCTTTCAATGGTGATGTACTTTTTAATGCTCACCTTAACGTCACCATTGAAAGACATGTTAATTTTAGGTACCAATAGAGTTGTATATTTACAAAAATTATATCATGTGTCGAGAATAGATGGAGCCAATTGTCACACTCGAAGCTTTTTCTCGAAAATCCATGGGCTAATTTTGGCCCAATTTTTAGAAGATATACTTTAATTGTAATATCATATAAATAAACATCTAGACCATTATAGGGAGATTGTGAGCTTATGGAAAAAAACATCTATGTATGAAAAAAAATTTCAATATTAAAGATTATATTAAGACCTTTCATTTTAGACTATCAAATCAGATTCTAGAAGAGTTTAATCTCAGTCATTCATTAGACATATTATTTATTATAAATAGTAAAGACCTCATTTAATTAAAATATTTAAGCATTTAATGCAAAACTTTCTTAAACCTTTTGTGATCTCTTCATCTTTTTCTTGTATTTATTTTCAATTCTGCAAGTTTCTGCTAAGTAAGGTTGAATAAGCATGAATTATAACCAGTTGTGTATTTAAAGTTGCACAAAAAATAAATGGTCTATGATAATTAGTATTATGCATGGTTTTCAAGAAAGAAGAGAAGATCGCAATGATACAAAGTGATGAAACTCATGGTCAGAAATCCAACCTCGTTGAAGGAAAGCAGATTATAATGCAAAGCAAGTCTCAAGATGTTATCAATGAACTCAACATCACCGTGGGGAAGGTAATGGAAAGGTATGTCAATGTGAAGGTTTGCTTGATAGTTTGAAACAAATAATGGATAATTTTAAGAGGAGGATGATTACCAAAGTAAAAAAGCTGTAAGACCTTATTTACTATTCTACCTATTCCACCGAGAAACAGCAGCATCAACAGTTAAAAACATTTAAAATTTAGGTTCTATGGATGATAATTATTATGAAGCAGCAGATAGACTTGCTACACACTAACTTAGAAAATGTAAAAGATAATATCACACTTTGCAAGTGAGTAATAACCAACAGAAGTAGTGCCATTTATAGGGATTACTTATACATTAAGAATCGAAACTCTAAAACCAAAGGCATTTAAAGGAAAATGTAATGCTAAGGATTTGGATGATTAATTTTGATAAATAGAGCACTATTTCAAAGTAATCGATTTATGAAATAAATTCGATGAGGTAAATACAATAGCTCTTATCTTTTTTACCATGCACTTTCTTAATGGCGTAGAAAACATGCAAAAATTTTGAAAGATGTGTGCGCTATCAACACTTGGGATGCGTTACAACAAGAATTTAAGTGTTAATTATATCCAAAGAATGTGTTTTATGATACCAGCAAGAGGATGAAAAAGATAAAGCAAAACAAGTCTATTGAGGTGTATGTTGAGGTTTTTTAAGATTCATGATTCAATTTTCGAACATAAGTGATGAGAACTTGCTCTTCAATTTTTACGAAGGATTGTAACCATAATTTTTTTTGGAGATTAAGCAATGTGACGTTAAGGATCTCATTTGTGCAGTAAGAAGTTAATTTCTTTGGCCATAAAATCAAGGACAAAAAGCTTCTCATGGATAGGTCTAAGATTTAAGTAACAATAAATTAGAATCTACTCAAGAAAGTTACTAAGCTATGGTCTTTCTTTGGGTTGATCACTGTTATTGGAAGTTCATCATGGGCTATACCAGAATAGTTGCATCCCTTATTAATTTATTAAAGAAGTCTAAATCATGGGAATGATATGAAGGATGGTAACATGATTTCGCTAGATGGAAGTGTGTAGTGATGAAAGAACTAGTACATGCACTACCAAACTATGCATTGTCGTTCGAAGTACAAACAGATGCATTAGATTTTGCTACTGAAAGTATTCTTACATAGCATGGACAATCAATAGCATTTAAGTGTACAAAACTTAATGATACAGAGTAGCGTTACATGGTGTAAGAGAAAGAAATAATAGGGGTCAGTCTTACACTACGCAATTGGCTTTACTACTTACTTGGATTAAAGTTTTTAGTGCAAATGGACAACATAGCTACAAGCTACTTTCAAAATTAAAAGAAACTTAGCATGAAATAAGTGTGGTGGTAAAATTTCTTGATGGAGTTCGACTTTGAGTTAAAGTACAAATCAAATAAAACTAATGTGGTGGCAAACATTCTAAGTCAAAAGGTTGAGTTTGCTTCTATTATGAAGCTCCAATAAGAGATTCTTAGCTTTTTTACGGAAGGTATGCCATATAATTCACTAGTTAAGCACCTTTTTGAGTTAGCATAAGCTAGAAAAATGAAGCAATTTTAGGTAGAAGATGAACTTCTCCATACCAAAGGTTGATGGGTTTATGTGCCAAAATAAGCGAACTTAATGTGGAATCTTATAAATAAATGCCATAAAACTAAGTGGGCCGACAATCTGGACCAAAAGTGCATGAGGGCATTACTTGAAGTGACATACTATAAGCCTTAAATGCAGGATGATGTGGATCAATTTATGTGGACTTATTTAATGTACCAATAAGATAAAGGAGAGCATCAAAGTCTAACAACTTACAAAAACCATTGCCCATTTTGAAGAAATCATAAAAGGGGATTATCATGGACTTCATAGTTTGGTTGTCGAAATTTGATGGGATAGGAACGATCATTATAATGGTTGATCGATTCTCCAAATATGTCACATTTATCCCTACACTGGAGGATTGTTCTGCGAAAAGATTATCAGCAATTATGATCATGTTTCATATAAAGATTTTGAACCTTGTTGTTTAAACTTATAAACTCAATGCTCTATTTCTCAACAAGTTTTCACCCTTAAACCGATAGGCAAACCAAACAAGTGAATGCTTTATTAAAATTATACTTAAGATACTTTATAAACGCTACACAATATGATTAGGCGTGCTTTATCAATATATCATAATCTTATATAATTAACAGTGGAGCAAGTTCACAAACCACAGCTTGCTTGAGTTAACTACTAGGCAGTAACCTATCATTCCCTAAATGCTTATTCCAAGCTACAAAGGGCATTTCCCAATAGCATATGAGGTCATAAAGATATGACATAAGTAAGTTGACAATGTAAAAGCATACATTGATAAAGCAACGAAGCGGATGAAAAAAATGGGCCAATGAAAAGATATAACATGTGGAGTTTAATGTTAGGGATATGATGCTTGTGAAGATTAAGCCCGCACAACACAAGTCCATATGTGCACTACATAAGAGGCTAATTCAAAAGTACAAGAGACCATTTTCTATTGCTAAATGAGTAAGCAATGTGTTATATAAGGTGAAACTACTTCAATATTTAGACTATATTTGGTGTTCTATATAAGCTGTTTGAAGCCTTACTATGAAAATGTAGATAGCAGCATAACGAGCCAAAACGGGATACCTTTAAAGGCTAAGACAACTTTTGATAAAGAAGCGAAGATCATCCTTGATGACCAATTGAAGAGGTCACCATTCACCAAGTCACGAGTACTTCATCAAGTGAAAATGATTACCTAATAACAAAGTAGGTTGGGAGCTTGAGACAACCTTGTGGTAGCTCAAAGATAGGGGTTGAGATTACATGTAGAGACATGACAAGGGCATCGCTTAATTAGGTAAGAGAGATTGTCACGCCCTAGACATTTTCCCAAAATTTCATAAGCTAGTTTTGGTCTAACTTCTAAAATATATGTTTTAATTCTAATATCATGTAAATAAGCCAAACATCTAGACTATTATGGAGAGATTATGGTTTATAATGAGAATCATTTATGTATAAAAAATTTTCTAATGTTAGAGATTATATTAAAATCTCTCATTCTAGGTTGTCAGATAAAATTCTAGGAGTTTAATCTCGGCCATTCATTGTACATATGTTTTATTATAAATTGTGAAAGCATTATTTGACCAAAGCATCCAAGCATTTAATGTAAAACTCTCTCTAAAGTTTTTATGCTCTCTTTATCTCTTTTTTGTGTTTATTTTTAATTCTACAAGTTTATGTGAAGTAGGGCTAACTTAGCATCAATTGTTCCAAGTTATCCGTCTAAGGCTGCACAAAAAAAATTGGACTGTGACACAATATTGTTGGATACTTTGACATTAGTTTATGAAAAGCTATTCTTATAGCAGTGTATGCATCTTGCATCAGGCAATTGATAATAATTTTAGATTCAATAATCATAATGACTCTAAAAAAATTACGGTAGTAATAGATAGTTTTTTGTAGCTGACGCAGAGTCTAGTAATGTCAAGGTCATAAAATGATGTGCCTTGAGTCATAGAGGAAAGATAAGTGAATTTTATGAATTTTTTGTTTTTGAATGCTAAGAACCCTTATTTCTTCATATCTGTTTCTTTCTTCTTTTTTTTTTTTCAAGAAAAGAAAATGAGTATTGTTTGATAATTAAGCGAAAGAATGTGAGATGGATTTTCATTTAGAAAAGAAGAAGAATATGGTGAATTTGAATTTTTTATTTATTTTATTTTTTAAAAAAAGATAAAGTTATTTTACTATTTTTATTAGTTAATTAATGATTAAATATAATAATTTTACTATTAAGGAGTATTTTTTTGTTAATTTAAAAAAATTATATTTTTATATAATTTCATCAAATCTCAAGGAAAGTATGTAAAAAATTTTCTATAAATAAAATTGTTTCCATAATATAAGGTTTAGTTTAGTTATTTAGATTTAATAATATATAAAAAATAAATTTATGTTGAATATATAAAAAAAATTTAAAGTTTTTGTTCATGGACAGCAATATTAATTGGTTAAACTTAAAGGACATGGTACTTTACACTAATTTTATTTAAATTCATTTTTTGTGTGTATACTTTGTTAACTATCACATCTCATATCACTAGTAAAACAAGCATGGATAAATTATAAGTAATGATAAAAAATAGACATATTTTGAGTTACAAACGAGAGAAAAACTTTGGCAAATGGTGTGTTCAAAGTAATCAAATAGCTAGTCGTTAATTTGCAACTTTATATGTCAATGTTGATATGAAAAATTTCATATAAACTCAGCCCAAGCTTTAACAAATTAATTTGAACTAAAAAATGTTAATGTTAGGTGTCTTTAGAAGTTGAATGGTGCACATTTAAAGTTTTGCTAACTTGGCATTAAGGTGGTTAAGTATGTTATGTTAAAGTTTGTTATTCTTCTAGGCTATAAATAGGGCCTTGTAAGCTAGCTTCAGGTGCAGCTTTATAGATTGACATTTTGAGTTTTAAAAATGTCTTGAAGCAATCTTGTTCTCTGTAAAAAGTTTAAAGGTCCTTTATAATTTTATAACCTCCATTTTTAAAAATAAAGTTTCCTCTCTATGCCTATACTTGTAAATGTGGGCATAACATTAAACCATGTAAATTTACTCTTTTTGTGTTTGTTTAATTATTTTTGTGTATTTTTAAAATGTGTTTTACATGGCAAAAGATTTAAATTATCAACAAATTAAAACAAGTTAAAAATTATTAATTTTAAATCAATAAATTATAGATAATTAAAAATCTTACAAGCTGATTATAGGAATTACCAAAATATTCTACTAGCAAAAAAGAAATTACAAATGATGATTTCTTACAAAAACTCTTTTAACCGAATTTTAAGTGACTTATTCTAAGCAATTCAATTTTTAAAAGTCTAAAATCTTTTTTTCTCGATGGAATCTTTCAAGAATATGTTCATAAGACTAGAACCCCTAGCTGTCAATACCTTATAAAATTTTACAGGTTTTTTAGTTGAATTTTAGAGAGAAGAAGTTAAAAATCTCTCAAGAAAAAATATCTAAGTAAATCTTACTCATAACAATATAATTTATCTTTTTTCCTAAGAAGAATAATAGGTAACACTCTTTAGAAATTTAAAAAATGATATATCTGCTCATAAAACTCTAAAACATAAAGTAGTTGTCCATCATTGGGTTAAATTTTTTGAGTATTTATATATACTTTTTGCAAGCACTATTTACATATACTATTTGCATGCATTGTTCATCACTCAAACACTATTCAAAAGTAAATCGAGTAAATTTTCTAAATAATATGACCACTTAAGTGGAGATCAGGCATTGAATAATTATTTATCACTGTTGATAACTGTTTACGAATCACTATTTATAGGTAGTTTTCACCTTGCTCGAACATATGTCGAGCATTAGACAGATGCCACGATTTTAAACATTTAGAACTATTTATTCACTATTCACACGACACTATTTATCAAACTCAATCATTTTACCTCAAAATGAACCAACATTGAGTATGAATCTAACAATTTTGTTTGTTTACATGCTTTATTTTTGGTTTATTATCATAAAAGAAAACAGCCTTAAATTATGTTTGAGATTATAACTTAACAAACTAGTATTATAACTAAGGTTATCAAAAATTCATGGCTTTTTCTAAGTTTGGTATCAAGAAACTTAGTACTTAGCTAATTTTAATATTTAGAAATCGAAGATGCAAGTTTTGTTAATTCATCAAGGTCTTGTGAAGCCTTAAAAGGTGAAAAGAATCTTCCTATGATAATGAAAAGGAAAGAAGCAAAATTAAGATCGATTTAAAAATCAAAGAAAAAGAGATATATCACTTTAATAAGGAATAACATTTAGAAGAGATTGTTAGAAAGGAAGAATAAAGCAAAGAAAAATTAAGAAAGGCTTGAAAATGTAGCTATAGCTTTAATATCAAGATGCTCTAAATTGTCTCAAATTGATCAAGTGAATGGTATAAAAATGGTAATGCACTTGCTATTTCATTCAATAAAGATGCATTAAATAATGTAGACACATCTAATGAAGAATATAAAAGCACATATTTTCTAATTGCATCAAATAATAACCTTAGAAGTTAATAGGTTTTAAACTTAGAGTTTTCATTTCATATGTGCATCATAAATACTTATTTGATTCTTATGAAGTTTTTAGTGGAGGATAGACGGTAATGGAAACAATACATGTGTTATTGATATTGGTCAATAAGAATAACAATATATGATTGAATCATTATAACCATTTATCATATAAGACATGTTTCAGATTTGAAAGAAATTTAGTTTAACTTTAAAGCTAAGAATGGGAACTTAGAAGTTCTCAAAGGATCCATGGTACTAATGAAAAGAAAAAAAGGGTAAATGAATTGTATGTGTTGTTGGGATTCATTATGCTAAGAATTTTGTTGTGTCATCAGAACTAGGCATAGACAAGATTAAGCTTTAACATCTAAGAAGATGTTACATGAAAAAAGACTTAAAGAATTTAATAAATAAGGGTTTTCATTCAATGAAAAAATTAAGTCTCTTGATTTTTGTGAGAATTGCATTTTTGGAAAGGCTATAAGATTTATATTTAATATGAGGAGACATAATACAAAAAAAAAAAAAAAAACACTTGAATTATATACATTTTAAATCTATGTATAACTGCACAAGTGTCATCCTTAAGTAATGTAAGATATTTTTTGTTTTTTCTTGATGATTTCTCAATGAAGATATGGATTTTTATTCTAAAAGGGAAGGATTAGGCTTTCAACGAGTTCAAATGATAGCGAACACTTGTAGGGGAATAAAAAAGAAAGAAAATGGAGATGCCAAGAACAGATAATGGATTATAGCTTTGCAAGAATGTGTTTAAGTAGTTTTGCAAAGATAGTGAGATTATAAGACACAAAACTATAAGAAACACACATCATTATAATGATTTGGCTGTGAGAATGAATGACAATTAACAATATTAATGTTGTGTTTATAGCCTCAGCAAGAAAGACATTTGACAATTTTGAATTGATCAGTATGCATTTGGTCTTATCAAGAATAAGTTTAAATTTAATACATTAATTTGTCATGAAAATAATAGTTAGTGGTGAATTCTTGAAATATAAGAATAACTATAATTATTATGTGTAGAATGTATTAAGCACTATGAAAATAAGAAGATCATGAAACAATAATTAAATTTGTATAGTTATCAAGTTATAACAATTCATTCATATTAAAAATATCCAAGACAAGGAATTGACATGGTCCTCAAAATCTTACAATAATTTATCACATACATACAATATAAAGGTAACATTCCCAAATTATTTAAAGATGCAATAAAATCCTTAAGCATAATACAACTTAAAGTTACAATAATCAAACTTGAAAATTCTTAAATTAACATAAAAGCATGAAAGAGCTAATTAAGTTTTCATCCCTAGCCCTAACAAAAAAATTTAGCTACTAGAGAACATAGTTAGAATAAATAAAATATAAGAAAGAAATGTAAAGGTAGAAGAAGAAAACACATTTTTTTATGTTGGCCTTCTTAAAAATCTTCCTTGTCTTCCTTCACTTATATATGTTCTCTCTCTTTTTAAAGGTAAGCATTTGCTTTCCTTATATAGAAGTATTCATAACTTGGTTTTGTTAATTTTGAGTAAAGTAGGATTCGAATAAATCCTTTGTTGACTATAATTTGACTTCTTCTTGACTTGTTAAAATCTAGAACTTTTATTGTTTTAGTTATTGCAAATTGATCATTTTAAAACAACTACAAAATACAAGAATAACTAGCAAGATTAATATATATAGAATATAAGTATATGTAAAATGATGGATCTATCATTAAAAAATTGCATTTGGAGACATAAACTTCAAGACACTAAAAGAAAGATGGAGTAAGAAGCTAGCCAATTATGAAAACGTGAATATTTAGTTGTTGTGCCTATGTAAACATCAGTCAAGATAGAAGCTAGCCAATTATGAAAACGTGAATATTTGGTTGTTGTGCCTATGTAAACATCAGTCAAGATAAACTAGAGCCTACGATTACTAAGAAAATTTTCATAGGCTATCCAAATGGGATCGAAGGCATTATCAATAAAGATGTGATTTTCAATGATAAGATTTTGCTTAATCCAGAAAAGGACTCTTACTTAGATAAGTATGCAAGAAAACTAAAAGAGCATTTATACAGTTTGAGGTGGAAAAATATATAAGTGTCCATGATGAAGAGCATCATAAAGAAGATGAATCACAAACATCTCATCCCTAGGAACCTTTTGCATTAGAAGAATTTGATTACAAAAATACAGCTTAGCTAAGGACAAAACTAGAAGGCAAAGCAAGCCTCCAAGCATATATGCATATGCAAATTTAATGGCATTTGCTCCAATGGATGTTGAAAAAATGGATGACGATGAACCTAAGGCCTATTAAAAAGTTATAAAAAAGAAATATGAAGCTTTGTCGAATAAGGCTATGATAAATAAAATGCATTCCTTGAAGAAAACTAAAACAAGGAATTTTGTACCTAAACCAAATAATAGGAAGGTTTTCAATTGTAAATGAATTTTTAATAAGAAATAAGGTACTTTAAGTGTTGAACCAGTTAGGTGTAAAGTAAGGTTAGTGGCTGAGGATTTCTCTCACAAGTAAGGTATTATTAGTCATTCTTAATCTAAAACTAGACCATATAAATGTAAAAATAGGCTTTTTATATGACAAGCTTGATGAACATTCTAATGGAATAACTTGAAGTCTTTAACGAGTTTGGTAAAGAAAATCATGTATGTCTTCTTGAAAAGCCTTTGTATGGCTTTAAGGAACTTCCTAGATAATGGTATTAGGAGGTTCGATGAGACAACACATGGATACACTAGAAGCTTATGCGATTATTATTGTATTATCAGCATTGAAGTAAGATGGAGCCACCTATCTTCTACTGTATGTTGATATATGCTCATAACATGCAAGCAAAGGTTAGAAATGGATAAATTTAAGACTTTGCTTCATGAAGAATTTGAAGTGGACTTAGGATGTGCTAAGAAGATAGTTGGCATGGAAATTGTAAGTGATAAACGATTGTTCTTGACTCAGAGAAGCTATGTCAGAAATGTATAGGTTTCATATGCTTGATTTAAAACCTGTACAAACACCGATAATAGCTTATTTCAAACTTTCAGTATTTTAGTCACCATCACCAGAGGATGAGAAGTTACAAATGGAGAAAATACCATATGCACAAGCTGTGTGAGAAGCTTAATGTATGCAATGGTATGTTGTAGACCTGATTTGGCTTTTATAGTAAATGTTGCCAATAAATACATGAGCAATCTTGGAAAGCGACATTTGTTTATTGTTAAATGGATTCTAAGATATGTAAAAGGTACAGTTAGTCATGGTCTTGTGTATGCAAAGTACAAGTATAAAGCTAACGAAGTGGCAGGCTATGTGGACTCTGATTTTCATAGAAACTAGTACAAAAGAAGATCAATTTCAAGGTATATGTTCACTTTGAATGAATAGTTGATCAGTTGGAAGTCAATGCTACAGCCAATTATGGCATTGTCATCAACTGAAGCTGAATTCATAACAGTTACAAAAGCACTAAAAGACTCTTTGTGGCTTAAAGGCTTAGTGAATGAGCTATGGAAAGGTCAGTAAGTAGTTGTCATCTTCTGTAACAATCAAAGTGCTGTTCATCAGTCTTGGAATCAAGACTATTATGAGAGGACCAAGCATATAAATGTGAGGAACTACTTCATTAGGGAAGAGATTGAAAAGGTATAAGTCATGTTTGAGAAGAGCCACACTGATGTGAACCTAGTAGATATGTTAACCAAAATTTTGTCGATAGCGAAGATTAGTTTCTGTCAAAACTTAGCTAGTGTTGGCGATTTCTTAAATGAATGGTGGAGTGAAGAGGCATGGAAAGAAAAGCTTCTGTAAACAAGGTAGAGATTGGTTACCAGTGGGTGTCTTTAGAAGCTGAATGAAGTACACTTGGAGTTTTAATGACGTGAAATAAGGAGGTTAAGTTTGTTATGTTGGTTAAAGTTTGGAAAACAGAGCCTTATAAGCTAGCTTCTAGAGTAACTTTGCATATCGATATATTGAATTCTTAAAAACATCTGAAAGCAATTTGGTGTAAACTTAGAAGCTAAAACTATTGCTTAAAAGTTAATTGCGGAAGTTTAAATTGCCCAAAGGAGCTTACCTCTTACCACTGCTATTGTTATCAAATTTGGATTGATAGAAAACTTTTCCAAACTCTCTTAATTCTCACTTGATGGTAATTAACAAGAAAAATGAGTTTGGGAACCATCTACTATGCATTCTCCTCTTTATACAAGTTTTTCCATCAAAAACTATACAAGAATTATAAAATATTAATCATGACAGTTTTTACTTTGAGGATTATAGGAGAGTTTAAGGTTGTCATTGAGGATTATGGACCGCATTTTGTGGTTACTACCATTCATATTCTCCCACTTGGTCCATAATATCCATAAATTCACATAATTAAGAAACAAATATATGAATCATGACGATAGGTTATCTAAATTAATAACTTTTCTTTCATGTATTACAATATATTATGTTTTTTATCTGCCTTTCTATACGTGAAAACTTATGAATAAATTTTATATTTATCATTAATTCTCCTTTAATAACTTTAACTTAATGAATAAATCTTATATTTATTCTAAGTTATAATTATAAATAATTTTTCTCTTTCATAAATGTGTACACCATAATGAGAAAATATCATATAGAGTTTTATTAATATTAATATGAATAAGTTTACATAATGGAACCAAATCCTATATGAATTACATGATCCTTAAACCTTAATGGTGACATGCCTTTTATTAAAGGATCTGCAATCATCAATTCAATGCTAATGTGCTCAATGATTACTTTATTTTCCTTAACACATTCCTTAATGGCTAAGTACTTAATATTGATGTGTTTACTTCGACTCCCATTTTTATTATTTTTAGCCAAAAATACAACAGCTGAATTGTCACAATATATTCTCAATGGCCTAGAAATAGAATCCATAAGTCTAAACTCAGATATGAAACTCTTTAACCATACTCCATAAGAGGTAGTCTCAAAACACAAAACGAACTCAGCCTCTATAGTAGAAGTAGCAATCAGTGATTACTTAGCACTTCTCTAAGATACGGCTCTGCCAGCTAACATAAAGATGTATTTACATGTTGATTTTCTTGAATCATCACAGCCAGTGAAGTTCGAATCTGAGTAGCCAACTACTTCCAAATTGTCAGTTCGTGTACACATAAACATGTAATCTTTGGTCCCTTGAAGGTATCTCAAAACTTTCTTTACAGCTTTTCAGTGGCCCAATCTTGGGTTACTCTGATATCTTTCCAACATTCCAACTGTAAAAGTTATGTCAAGTCTTGTACAGACTTGAGCATACATAATGCTTCCGATAGCTGAAGCATACGGAATGTTGTTCATTTGTTCCTTTTCAAGATTATTTTTAGGGCATTAGTTCAAATTGAACTTATCTCCCTTAACAATTAGTGCTACACTTGGAGAACAATCTTTCATCTGAAATCTTTCTAGAACTTTCTTGATATAGGTTTCTTGAGACAAACCTAAAATACCCCTATATCTGTCTCTATGTATTTTAATGTTAATGACATAATATACTTCATCCATATCTTTCATATCAAAATTTCTAGAAAGGAATTGTTTTACTTCATGTAGAAACCCTTTATCATTTGTCGCAAGTAGTATATCATCTACATATAAAATAAGGAAACAAATTTTACTCCCACTAATCTTCTGGTATATACATTGATCCATGATATTTTCTTCAAAATTAAATAAAGAAATAATTTCATAAAATTTTAAATACCACTGCCGACAGGCTTGTTTCAACCCATATATAGATTTCTTAAACTTACAAACTAAATGCTCATCATTACTGGAAGAGAATCCTTTGGGTTGTGTCATATAAACCTCTTCTTCCATATCACCATTAAGGAATGCCGTTTTCATATCCATTTGATGTAACTCTAAATCAAAATGAGCTACTAATGCCATGATCACACGAAAGAAAAAATCTTTATGTAATCGATTCCTTCTTTCTGAGTGAACCATTTGACAACAAGTCTAATATTATATCTCTCAATATTGCATAATGAATCCTTTTCAGTCTTAAAGATCCATTTACATCTAATGAGTTTGAACCCTTTAGGCAACTCGATAAGGTCCCAGACTTTATTTGTTGACATAGAATTTATCTCATTTTTTATGGTATTATATCATAAGTCAGATTGCTGATAACTCATAGTTTGTGAAAACGTTTCTAGATCATTTGCAGCTCCAATATTGTAATCTAACTCTTGTAAATACACAATATAATCACTAGAAATTGATAATCTTTTTACTCTAGTAGATCTTCTTAATGTTGTTTCAACATTTTGAGGAGTATGTTGTACAACTAGTTGTTCAACAACCTGATCTACTAAAGTATCACCAGTTTGTGAAATTTGATTATCATTTGGTTGAATATCAACTATTGTTGGATCAACATCCATTTTTACTAAAGGAATGTTGTCGATGACAATCACTTTAGTACCTGAAGTGGACGGTTCTGAATGATCATTCTCAGAAATTTTGTTCTAGTATTAATCCTTCCTATTAATCAAGTCATTCTTAAAAAACTTAACATTTCTTGATTCCACAAACTTAATGTGATATGATAGACAATAAAATATGTATCCTTTAGACCTTTCTGAATATCCAATGAAATATCCACTAATGGTTCTAGGATCTAACTTCTTCTCTTACGGATTATAAACTCTTATTTCACAAGGACAACCTCAAACACGTACATGTTGCAAATTCGGTTTCTAATCTTTCCATAACTCAAATAGCATTTTAGAAACTGCCTTAATTAGAATCCAGTTTAATATGTACACAACTGTTTTAAGAGTTTCTGTCCACAATAACTTAGGAATATTGGAGTTGCTAAGCATACTCCGCACCATGTCCAACAATGTTCGATTTTTTCTTTCTGCTACACCATTCTGGTATGGAGAACCAGGCATAGTATATTGGGCAACAATCCCATGTTCTTGAAAAAATCTCGTAAATGGTCCAGGTGCTTGTCCATTTTCTGTGTATCTATCATAGTATTCACTACCTTTATCAGACCTCACGATTTTTATTTGCTTACCGCATTATTTCTTTACTTCAGTTTTGAATATTTTAAAAGTATCTAATACTTCATCCTTAGTATTCAGTATGTAAAGATACATAAATCGTGAATAATCATCAATAAAAGTGATAAAATACTTGTGACCATATGAGTTTATACTAGGATTACAAATGTCTGTGTGTATAATTTCTAATAAATCTGAGCTTCTCTTAGCACCTTTCTTTAACTTATTGGTCTGTTTACTATTTATACAATTAACACAAGTCTCAAAACCAGTAAAATCCAAAGTAATAAGTATTTTATCATTTACTAACCTTTTGATTTTTTCTATGGAGATATATCCTAATCTCCGATGCCACAACGTAGAAGAATTTTCATTCATAACACTTTTCTCTTTGCACCAGTATAAGTATGCATTGTATTATAACAAGTATTATTTTGTAAATTAATATGAAAAAGACCATCAGACAATGTACCATTTCCAACAAAATTTGATTTATAAAAAATTTTCACAAAAGAATACGAAAAATTGAAGGAATATCCATAGGGTATAAGTTTAGAAATAAAAATTAAATTCCTAAAAAAATTAAGAATACAAAAGGTCTTTTGTAAATTTATTACAAAACTACTATTGATAACTAAACTTCAAGTCCCAATACCCTCCACAATTGAGCTTAGTTTATTTCCAGAACAGATAAAATGTTCAGCTCCCACTGGTTTCCTTAGGTTTTGCAAACCCTGCAAAACGTTCGTAATGTGGATTGTAGAACCAGAGTCAATCCACCATGTATTATGACAAACGTTAACCATATTAGATTCATAACTTACAAGAGAAAAAAAAAATACCTTTCTTATTTAGCCATTGTTGAAACTTAATGCAATCCTTATTTTTATGTCACTTTTTCTTACAAAAGAAACATTTGGATTCTTTCTTTATTTCAGTCTAGACAGGTATTTTGCCTTTCCCTTTGTTGTTAATCTTTCCTTTCATTGCCAAATGTGCACTTTGAATATTTACTCTCATCTCCGCGATTAACCTCTATTCTTCTTGAACACATATGGTCAACAATTCATTAATTGACCATTTATCTTTATGTGTGTTATAAGAAATTTTGAAGGGTTCATATGGTTGTGGAATTGAATTCAAGATATAGTGAACAATGAAAGATTCAAACATTGTCACATCTAAAGTTTTCAGTTGAGTCGTAATGTCCCTTATCTTTATGATGTGCTCTCGCACACCAGTAATAGTAGTGAATTTTATGGAAGAGAATTGTATAATAAGAGTACTAGATAGTACTTTATTTGAAGACTCAAATTATTCATCAATAGCCTTTATCAAAATACGGACATTATCATGCTGAGCGACCAAACCACGTATGCTAGTAGAAATTTTAGTCTTTATGAACATTACACTAAGGTGATTAGATCGCTCCTAACGTTCATAAAATTTAATTTGTGCCGGAGTACTAGCATCAGTAATGAGTGGTGGTTCATCTTTCTGTATAGCATAATTTATATCATGCCACCCTAAATATAACAATACTTTCTCTTTCCATATGTTATAATTATCTCCAACCAATTCAGGAACATCTAAGTTGATATCAGATATTTTTGTAGATTGTGATGCTGCAAAAATACATATTTATGTTGAATTTTATTGAGGTTTAATCATTATTATATTTTATCAATATAAAATATGTACAAAATATGAATCACATGACATAAAATACTACCTGTGGGCTAAGCATTTTATTCAAATAAATTCACATATATTAATGATAAAACTATTATATTATATCAAATTTCTTAACTCTTGTAGATAAATTAAGAAAAATAATATAATATTTTTTCCTAATTAATCATATAAATATAATAAAAAATTCTGTGGGATAAGATTTATCACATCTAATATGATTAATTACAATTAATGTCTTAAACTTTATGTGATCCTAACTTAAGGATGTTGTGGCTACTTTCTATTGTATTAAATTTTATGGATCATTAAGACATTCTAATATATGATTATATTTTAATATTTATGCCTTATAGAAATTTTATCCAAAATATTTCTATATTCACTTTACAGGTAACAGAGAGTAATTTATTTAACTAATAATTACAGTAGGTCAATTTTCAGAAAAAATTGGAAGGGTTACAAGCGGTCCCACTTAAAATTCAACCTTCTTAGACAGAATTTTTTCCAAACATATAATTAGAAGTAAATAAAATACTATAACTATATCTAATAATAGTACTTAATATAATATTTTATCATTTACTTAAATTTTATACATTTTTTTTAATGAATCTGCATACTAATTACTATTTATATAATGTATGCATAAATACATAAATCAAGTAAATTATATTATTGCATACATAAAATATAAATTATATGCTTAAAATATACAATTAAATTAAACACGACATAAATAATATGTATAAATTTAAATATTTAAATTGAATTTAAATTTACATATAATAAATTTAAATAATATGCACTTAAAATTATTTAAATTTAATTTAAAATTAAATGGCATATAAAACATATATTTAGACCAAAATCATAATAAACAAAAATAGATTTTCGGACTAAATTTATTAAATAATTTAATTTTGTCAAAAATTAAAAATTAAATTAAATTTTTAATTAATTTAATTTTAATTTATTAAAATATTTATAAAATAATAAATATATTTTAAATACAAAACATTAATTTAATTATGGGCATCTCAAATTTTTCATACCATTAATATAAAGCAGAAATAAAGCATAGCTCAGTGGTTGAGCTTGCATACGGAAGGGTGGGCTTAGGTTTGAACCCTGGCCCTAATAATTTATATTCCAAATAGAAAAGAACTCGTATGACATGTTATCCATACAGCCCAGAAATAGCCGATATGTCATCCACTAGTAAGAGTCTTCTTCAACCTCCATCCGGGTCGATCCGAACCGACAACGACTCGGATGCAGACCCGCAAATCCGAACTATGTTTTTAACCATTTTTATCTTCATTTTCAATATTTTTTTTATGTCCAAAATGTCATAAATTCAATGATAAGATGATTTATAACATAAATTTACATAAAAAAAACATACCAATTCAAGTTGCATGAAAAATTAAAATTTTCATAAATCCATAACTCTCATTTCGTGTTTTCTTCAAAAATACCCATCAAACTAAGTAAGGCAGAGATTATTAATATGCTCTAATACCAAATGTAAATTTACAAGCTAAAATTATTGCTTAAAAGTTAATTGCGGAAGCTTAAATTGCCCAAAGGAGCTTACCTCTTGCCATTACTGTTGCTATCAAATTTGGATTGATAGAAAGGTTTTCCAAGCTCTCTTAATTTTCACTTAATGGTAATTAATAAGTAAAATGAGTTTAGGAACCATCTACCATACATTTTCCTCTTTATACAAGTTTTTCCATTAAAAACTGTACAAAATTTATAAAACATTAATCATAACAGTTTTCACTTTCAAATGACAAATTTTAGAGTTATGAAAATACAAGGGAGAGTTTAAGGTTGTCATTGAAAGTTATGGACCATATTTTGTGATTACTACCATTCACATATGGTACACCATGAAAAGCTTAGAGTCTCCTATGTAATCTTGTAACCTCCTTCTTAGAAATAAAACTTCCTCCCTCTGTTTATTTTTTGTGGATATAAGCATATTGCCGAACCACATAAAGTTGTTTTTCTTGTGTTTGTTTAATTGTTTCTTCATATTTTGCTTGTTATCATGATTTGTTCTTGACATGCTATCATCAAAGGAAGCAATCTTGAATAAGGTTATAGATTAAAACCCAAGAAAGAATTATAATTCAACGGTAACTTCTATTAATTGTATATAACCCTCTCATGTCACAACACGAGCAGGGAGTGAGAATAAAAAACAACACCACAATTATCAACAAGGACAAGATAATCCTTTAGGACGAGATTCCTGGTCAAGAAAAAAAAAATAACATAGTAATTGTTTAATATCTATCTGTACAAGATTTGTAACAGCATATTTTGGCCATTAAAGCGTAAATATTAGTTGTTGTAACAAATTAGATGCTCACAAACAATTTAAGACAATCAAACAACACCAATACAATCCAAATTATACACGAGACAATCTTCAGATAAAAAGTGTTACAAAATTATCAGTTAAAACCAAACTGGAAAAAATATTACCAAATAAACAAATAAATGCAAGCCAAAGTTATTTAGTTACAAAAACACCAAATAAATGAAAATTTTCAGATGCTAACGTAACCAGTTTCGGAGGCAGAGGCACGGAGCAACTGATATAGAACACTTGTTGGCGATGAATTAGAGGTCGAAGATCGAAGAGCCTCAGCCAGAGGCCCTCCCATTGAAGCAATCTGGTTTGCTGCCCATCCTGTTGCCCATTTCAGCTGCGGCTCCTCCCTTTCACCACCCCGGGATCTCATTTTCTCGCTATTGCCAGTTGACAATTTTAACGAGACATCAGACAATGAATTTCCAGGCATCCCAATGGAGAGACAAGTAGTAGCAGAATTTATAGAGCTAGCATTAGTTTCAGCATTGTTGATTTCTTGAAGTGATCTTGGCCAGTCATCAAAAAAATGCCTCAGGATATGACCATCATTTCTATAACCAACCTCATTTTGGTGTTCAAGCAGGCCCTTGTTTTCAGTTTCGGACACAACAGAGGAACTAACAATGGACAAAAGAACATGCAAAAAACTGAAATTAAAACAAGAACAAGATAGAGAATTTTGATAAGAGAGCATAAGCATCATATCATATCTTCGAAAGAAGTGGTTGGGGTCAGTTTGCACAAAATCTAAAGCTATTCCTCCAGATATCAAACATGTTGGCCAATACTTTCACCAGGGTCCTACCACAAATCTGTCTCTATGTTAAAATCCAAATCCCCAATAAAAAAGATTCTATCAATATCAAGATCACATAAACATGTGCAACTAGGGTTATTAACTAAATCAATCCTTAATTATTTTGCAAACAAGAAATTTTACTTTATTATAAGATCAAAGGAGAGCAACTGTTACCTTCGATTGAAGTGAAGAGGATCAATGGAAGGCGAGGGAGCGGAGATACCAAAACTAGTCCCATTAGCCATTTCAGCAAGTGGTGAATCAGAGCTGGTGGTTTTGAGAGTCCCAGCAGCAGCAGCAGCCAGGCCAGCACTGGAGCCGCCGCCGGGAATAAAACTGGCGGCGGCGGTAGTGGAGGTGGGTGTGGGGATTTCCACATGCTTTCTTGAACGGTTGCGGCCACGGTGCATGTGGCGCTCGCAATACTTGTGCCCTGCCACTACGTCCCTCGAGCACCTCCATTTCTTGCCATCAGTCCTTCTGCATCGCCCTGGCTCCGGATCCATGGCAGCTCTTCCCCAGTAACCAGATTGCAACACTGATCAATCATATCGTTCAGGTTTTGCATTGCAAAGAAGTTAAAGATCAAACATGATAAAGATTTTAGAAACATTTTGAAATTGAAATAATATGTTAAATACGCAGATCAGAAGCTTAAAGACAAAGCTAAAAAAATCAATCAGATCTCTGAGAACGTGAATTAATCCGAAAAAATTGGAATTACCGTTATTAGTTGATGCAAAAGGCATTGTTCGATTAAAGTAAAAGGAATGAAACTATTGATTGCAACATGTAAGGATTCATATAATGTAGGATTAATGTAATGCATTTAAAAATTAAAAAATAAAATGAGATCATGAATCATGGTGTTCCATTAAATTATATGGAATGACATGGTACTAGTAATTAAAAATGAAGGGAATCAAGAAAAATTATGAAGAATGACATATGTAGAACTCACAAGCTGGCTGATGATGAGAATAATGTTGGAGAGAGTGATGGAGAAAATATGGAGAAGAGTGAAGAAGGCTTTTCTTGATTAGCTGGACGAGTTCAGGTGGAACAGCAGCACCAGCTAACATATACCTGTAGATCAAAGCCTGCAGCTCAAGCTCCTGCCACTGAGCCAAGCTAAAGTAACTTCCCATCCCTGATAAATTAAAAGGTAAAACCAGAAGTTAAAAGAGTGAGAACTCATCTACTTACTTAACAGCATATATAAAACTACACTTTTCTGGGTTGCTGTCGCAAGGTGAAGGAGAAGTGAAATAGAAAGCTAGGGTGCCAGGAAGAAAAGAGAAGAAAAATCTTACTGGGAAATCTGGTGGTTGAATCTGGAAATGCTGACAGGCTGCTGACTTTGCTGGTGCGTTCAGGTACAAACAAAGGGAGAGCATATGGCAGTTGTTGCTGTTGCTGTTGCTGTTGTTGGTTTTGTGGTTGATGTAGTTCAAGAAAGACTTTTGGTATCTTTACAGAAACTTGTTGCTCTGACTCCTGCTGGTCTCTCCATTGCTTCAGATGCAATTCCATGGAGAGAGAAAGAAATGTGATTTGTAGTTTGGTTGCTTTTGATTTGGTTGGTATAATAAGGCTCAG